>JAZGTI010010924.1:0-17175 GCA_036877585.1 Botia kubotai | reverse complement strand
AATTTAATAACATGACAAAATGACTAAATAAAATCTTACGCCTCATGTAATTTGTACATTACTTACACCATCAAATTCTTTTCAGATCCTATACAATCTTGGATAACACATACAGTATTAATCAGTGTGGTGACTCTTTTTTTAAAAACGGATGTTTACAAGATGTGGTTACAGTTAACTGGCAAAAACTACTGCAAGTTAAAGATGGCTGGTTGCAGGTTAAGTTCATCTCATGCTGTGAAGATGCTGAGGAGATGAATTGCCTGTTCTCTCCTCACAGTTTAGACTTGGACTGGAAGAAGCTCATGATGGCCTGCATGCACTCGTCCGAGAGCCAGCGCTCCACCAGTCTCTCCACCTCTGCATCATTCACAGCATGAAGTTTCTCCTTCTCCACCCCTCGGATGAGCTGCTTCGACAGGGCCAAAGACTGAAAGAGTACATGAAGACCATGATCACAAAAGCTATAAGACTCAGATATCTGTTTTCATGCAACAAGACCTTTATTTAATACTGACTGCATGACAATAACATAGGATAATTTTAAAAAGAGCACTTACGTTCCTGGGCAGTTTGGCATAGACCTTCAGTCTGGTCCACACCTCAGTCTGAAAGGTGTTGTCAGGAAAGACCTCGGTCACCAGACCCAGTTCACAGGCCTGCGTGGCCGTCAACTTCTTATTGAACAACAACATCTCACTGGCCTGTGCATGGAGATGACAGTCAAATGTTAAAGAAGTGATAAACTATATCTCACTACATGGAGATTATTCTTAGATTTTTTTGATCATCTGAATTTTAATCAAGTGTATGTTCAAACCTTTGCTGCACCCATCATCTTAGGGAAAAGATATGAAGAGCAGCCCTCAGGACTCTGACCCAACTGACTGAAGGGTGTGTGAAACGTCGCCTACAGTCAGAAGAAATGGGAAAGAAAGTCTGAATACAAACAGAGCTATAGATACAATTTAACAAATACGTATAGATAAACATACTTCAATAATTTCTGAATACAAATAAAAAACATAGGAAAAATCTGCTTACCCTCTCTGTGGCATAAACAACATCAAAAAGTCCCAAAACAGTGACTGACACGCCCACTGCAGGTCCATTTATAACTCCAATCAGAGGTTTGGGGAAGTCAATGTATGCCTTTACATACCTCCTAAAAAACACATGAGCACATTTAAGTCCATAAAAAAGCATCCTATCAGCAGCTGGTTAAAAAAACTGGTTAAAAACACAGTGAAATACACTTTACCTCAGTAACTCCCCAGAATCTTTAGCCAGCTTCTCTACTCCACCTGCCGGGAGGTTAGTGAAGTTGTTCAGGTCATTTCCACTGCAGTAATAATCTCCACTGCCTTTACAAGCACAGAAAACAATCATTTATGAAGCGTTATTTGCAATAGACTGAACATCATCATGCAATTACAATTTGAATGATAAAACAGAGAACATTTACCTGTCATCACCGTGATGACAGAATCATCTTTACCAGCAAGATCCAAAGCCTCAATCAACTCATTGTACATCTAAAGGACACAAAAAAGAACTACTGTTATGCTAAAACACGCATTATTTATCTAACAGAAATAAAATCCATAGGGTAATTAATCTATGGTATCTTGCTCAAGGGCACAATGACGATAGTTTAGGGACTGGCACCCCCTTGTGGGATTTAAATGTATAACTTTTAGTCACCAGCCCAGATCTTCAACAACTAAGCCACATCACTCAGATAGCAGCACCATTTCATTTCTTGATAATTGTGAAACTTTTTTAAAACATGACAGATCTAGCATTTAAAGTCACAGATGGAGATTTCACCTCTACAGTGATGGCGTTTTTTTTCTCGGGCCTATTCAGGCGAATGGTGGTGATGTTGTTCTCTGTGCTGACCAGCAGGGTCTGGAAGACCTTTGCACTCCCAGCAGGTTGTGGGGCCACTGCTGGGCCTTCTGATGTGACCAGAGATGTGATGAGGTCCACATACTTCTGCCTGGCCTCTTCCTAATACAGTCACATTGAAACACAAAACACATGCTAACTGTGTGCTATACATATAGTGTTTTAGATATACTCCCTCAAGTGAGTTTACTGTGTGGTGTAAATTGTGACTTAGTGTTTTAACTAAACTTCAATTTCCTTTTGTATTTACTCTCTGGTGAAATAAAAGACACATGGGTATCTGTGTGTTGTTTCCTCTTACCTGTGATACAGACTCTAGACTCTTCCAGGCATCCCATTTTGCTTTGTTTACAAAGTCCAGCATGCCAGGTTTAGGGGTGTTACAGGGCCCCTGAGTGGCCTAATCAATCACAAAAGTAGAAAACCTAGATTTCAGATCTTTAAAACACACTGTATATATAAAAGTAACATTGATCTTTTTTCACATTGACACACATTGTAAAGTGCTACTGCCTTACTAGATATATCGGTTATGTATCATTCTAGATTCATGTCTATTACTAAAATGATTTTAGATCTTACCTGTTTAAAGAGAGCATAGATCTTGAGTTTGACCTCATTCCCAGGGTCCTTCTTTAAAGTGTTCAGCTGCTCTTTGGCCCTGTTGAAATCTTCTACTGTTGCTCCCATTACTGCTCCAGTGCTGTGCAGCTGAACGCAGGGGATGAATGCTGCCTTGGATGCTCTAAATATAAACAGATTACGAAAACGAAAATATACTCAAATGTCTGCAAATCACAAGCAATTTAAATTACTATGATATTTTATTACATGCCAATACGGGTATTGCCATATGTGCTCCTTTATAAAAACAATATTCACATAAATCTTTACATGTATTAGGACTAGATGCTCTGTGAAATATGTAGTATTGCAGTGTGTGTAGTGTGTGTGTGTGTGTGTGTGTGTGTGTATTTATATATATATATATATATATATATATGAGTGAGAGGTGAAGAGCTGACATCACAATGTAGGGTAAAGGTCAATGCAAACACAAAGTAATGTTGTCTCATTTTATTAAAACTACATATGAAGCAAGTAAACAGATCTATTTAGGTCACGCTACAACGTGATGTGTACAATTATCTTATTAACACAAATACATCTGCAGAAAAGACCACCTGAGGTCTAAAAACATGTATTATATATGTAAAATAGCTCTTACCGGGCTAATCGGGCAAACCTCCACGATGAGAGGAGTTTGATCACAGCAGCCATTACACTAATACAAAACGATTAAAGTTTATGTACACAATAATCTTTCGATGCCTTGCGTGCCTACTGTCAATCACCTGGAAGATCACATAATCCCGCCTACCAGGCGACACAACCAAACAGACATGATCTCTTTCTTACTCTATCACATTTTACAGCGTGACAAATCTGATCAAAGACTGTTTAACTGCCACCTGCTGGTTGGAGGGAAAGCTGTGCAATATTCACGTTACTAGTTGTATCCAAAAGCTGTATTTTGCATCACAAAGCGCCAGGGACGCATGGTGGCGTCTAAATCTCATAACGATTGGTGTTTTTATTAGGATATACACGCTGCACAAAAAATATGAATCACTAACGACTGTGATTGTTCTATAAAAAGTGACTGATATTGTGTCTGTAATGTAGTGTCTGTAATATCACTTAGACCTAAAGAGTAACACAAAGAATCTTTACATTAAATTTAAATGAATAAAACAGGCAGGAATTAAAATACGATAACTATTTTAACTTTTTAAATAAAAAATATAGTCCTAATTCCTGACACATGAGTCAGGCTTTAGCCCCTCTTTGTTTTGACCTCCTGAACATCTTTTTTTTCAGTATTTTAGTCTTAGACTGTAATACTATGTAATGTACTCATTTATAATCAAAGCCTAAAAAAACTCAAAATGACAAAAAACATCATTAGCATAATTCATTTTCCACTTTAACAAACAGATGTTTTCTTTCTTTCTGTGGCCTTTACTCTATTTTCTCAGTACCTCATCATCTTTGACTCAGTAACCCAGCATCTGTGCCCTTTATTCCACTTCTGTGCAGAGCACTAATGGCCAGCAGTTATTTTAGACATATCACATTTCACAATGCCATTAGATCATAGACAGACACATATCAAATAGCATTTAAGTCATATAAAAGTCTGTATATATATATATATATATATATATATATGTGTGTGTGTGTGTGTGTGTGTGTATACATCTAATGTGCACTTAGTTGCTCTATAGTACAAAGTGACTTTGGTAGTATTGTAAATGTCTGCTAAATAATGTAATGTAAATTCATGTCAAATAGATTTTACACAGCATACGATTTACAAAGCATAGGCCTATAGGGCGTACTGAGGGTTCTAATAAGCACTAGTATATACAAATCTATTACACAAGTTAAAACCAAAACTCCCATTTTTCTCAGTCACTGGGCAACAACCAATTATGAGTGAGATATATTAATATTAATGGTGGTCACATACACAGCACACAGCCATTACATCATCCTTCAGCACAAATTCCTTGTGGGTCAGACACATTTGCTGCTAAGAGTTTTAGAGCGTTTTTCAGTTCTAGTTGAATTTGTGTTTATAAAGCTTCTAATGGTCCTGTCAAGCATGGAATATGCAAAAGCTTTAGTTCCTACATCTTTAATGAGGTAAGACATTATTTTGTCCAGATTATGCTACAGATCAAGCTATTTTAGCTTTATTTTTAGTTTTAAATCCATCTGTAGTCTTGAAATTGTATAAAATTGCACTTCTATTACCTGTATATATACAGTATATGTATCCATATAAAGATTGTATACTTTCTCATTTACTTTTCACTTTAAAATATAGTAAGTGAACTTTGTTGTTTCACTAGTATTCAAAATGTTTAACCTAGTATGGGCACAATTTTGGCACATTTACAGAAACAGTAAACAGCTCTCTATACAACCACATTAACCCTCTCATACCATAAAACCATAAAAATTGTTTAGTAAATGGCAATTTGCTAACCTGTAGCTGTTATTTCTGGATTTCAGACAAGCTGTAGAGTCTACAAACTAAAGTATCTAAAGTTAACAACAACACACATGAATTATTACAGTGCACACCACATTATTACTCTCCTATTAAAACTTAATGGTCTCAGTATAAACTCAGTATTTATATATATACACACACACACACACACAAAATCTTATTTTGTCATGCTGTAGGTCTGTAGGTCTTTCATCGGTACAGACCTCTCTTGCACAGCGAATGCTACCCCCTCCACAGCCCCGTCCATACAGGGTTTGCACTTACAGCCGCCGCAGGAGGAAGGGTTTCACGGCCACTTCTCTGGAAGATCTCATGGACAAGGTCAGATATCTGTGTGCCTCTGTGCAGTGGAGGGTAATAGTCATGTACATACAAATCTAGTTCTCAACAAACACAACACAACAAATGTGTATTGTGTAATGTTTAACTTGACCTTTGACCTAGAAAAATATTTTTACATTTTACAGTTATGTGTCAAAAATAGGATAACTCTTTGAAATTATTTTTGCTTATTTTTTGTTCATTGCATCTCATTTAATTAATTCAACCTAAAAGCCTATTTGGACTATGAATATAAAAATTACTTTTTAGTCATGGCTAAAAATATCAGTATTGATGTATCAAAATCAATATATCAAATATAAATACTATTCAATATGACCTAGACTATTTTATAAATGCATTTCATAATAAGCCACTGTCATTTACAGATGCACTGTCATTAGTTAATGCTTTATGCTTTAACAGATACTGATAAGTGCCTGTTTTTGTTTGTATTTAGATTGACTGTTATTTTGGGGTTGTTTTCCTGTACTTGTTGATCAAAAAATTCTGGATACTTAGGGTTAGGTTTATTTGTTATTGTTGTTATTACTGGAAATAACTACACTTTTATCAAATGAAGTGGCTTTTATTGAGCAATAAGAGCCCTGAGGTCATGGTGTACACATGGTATACAGTGTATAGGAATACACTGATTGTCCTCAGCTGTGATTGTAAGTGCCCTTTGAAACAGTGAACCAATTATTACCTATTTAAAAATATTAGGGTTAAATTCAAGTGTCAGCTCTCTGTTGAAAGATATATTACCTGACATATACACTAAGGTTGGTACTAGGCCTTAGTTTACATGTCATAACTAATTGCTTTTTTTAGCATAACTAGAGCTAGCAACCAATTAGCATCCAGAACTGAAAATATTGATATACTTATCTGTTTATCTGTATTCTTATAACATTTATTTTCATTCAAGATTTTCTGCTCATTGTTTTAATGCATGGTAAACATCTCCCTGTACAGGTTTCTAGATCTTTCCTGATCACATGTCACTTCCTCACTTTGGTACTAGAGGATGATGGGACTGTGGTGGACTCTGAAGCTTTTTTTCAGTCTCTGCCAACTAACACATTATTTATGGTCATAGAGAAAGGGAAAGTGTGGACCCCTAATAAACAGGTAAGACAGCTAATATATAAAATACACAGGCAATAAATATGGCATCCCATAATGTCTGAAACATTTGTTGCTATTTCTGAATTTCAAACAAAATTGACTTTTTGCAAAAAATGTCATTTTAATTTCTCATTTAAGTTTTTAACATGTAAACATTTTTGATCATTTAATTAGTATTTATTATATTTGTACTTAAAAAAACTAAGCTAAAAGTTTTTTTTATTTGCTGATTTTTGCTCCACTAGGGTGCAGGCTTGTATTTATACAAAATGCCAATAATATAATGATTTAATCTAATTATTTGTTTCAATCATTGACTTGTTAAACATATTTTGTTTTGCCATTAATTTATATTTCACAGATTCTGTCACGTTCCACACAGCCAAAAGGGAAAGGAATCGCCAAGCTGACCTTTGACCTGTACAAACTGAAACCACAGGATTTTCTGGGCTGTCTCACTATTAAAGCCACACTTTATGAAATATATACACTCTCATATGACATCCACTGCTACAAAGCCAAGGATATTTTGAAGTAAGAGCAAAATAGAACAATGATTTAACTTTAACTTGTTTACATGTTTATGTATGGTTTAAAACCTCACAAAAGACATTTGTGGACAAACAGATTTCCAAATCAGTTGCCAGGGTGTTGCTATGCAGTTTCTAGGGTGCTTAAGGTAGCTTTTAATGCATTGCTATGTGTTTGGTAATGACGTTGCTAAGTGGTTGCTAGATTATTCTGGGTTATGGGTATGTCTTGGTGGTCCCTTACTGGCCTGTCACAAAAGCCCACTTCCAAATCTCAGTGTTTTGGTTTGTAGACTACTGTTTGTGGAAACCCTTTGAAGAGTATCTTCTTCATATCCACATCAGATCATTATGACTTTACATGATCAACAGGGCCACCTTATAGACTCTGTATTCTTTTTACTTGTTTAATATTGGAGTAATGTTGACCCTGAATTTTTGCAGCTCCTACATTCTTCCATTGGCTTTATTTACCTCACTGGGGTGTAACAAATCAGGTCCTGTTATGGCGCACAGTGACAGTTTTTCTTCACCATATGTTTTGGATCTAGCGAGGAAACTGTTTGTCTGCTCATTGTCATGTTTGCACATTAATCCCTATAGTCCGTGTAGGAGTTGCTGTAAATGTCTAAACTATCCAAGCCATAAAGATCCACAAGTTTCCACCACCACTGTGTTCTAAATGTGTAATCAACACATTTGAAGTTTAAACATGAACATTTTTACATTTAAAAAATAAATTAATACAAAAATGTGCTGTGGTGGCCATAGTACAGTACTGGCATCAGATGTTACCATGTTACTATACTATAAATTTACTATACAGTACACAATTGCACTGAATGATCACCAAATGTAAATGCTAAATAACAAACAAATGTACAAACATGGTATTATCTTACACCATAACAAACAGCATTACCATAGTATCAGAACCTTATTACTATTATGGTACTATCATAGTTTGCTGTAAGTTGTCTTATAATCATTTTTGTTTGTTCAAAGATTTCACCCATATTGTTTTTACTTTATCTTTGTTCAGGTCTATATTGCGATGTATCTTAAATACGACCAGAGTGACGGGTCATGTTCTTCTCTGTAGCTCCACGTATGCATTACAGCAGATTGAAGAGGAGGAGTTCTGTAGCTAAACTTCATGTCAGACTACTTATGGTTGTTTGTTGCTGTGATAGACAAACACTTAGACAGCCTTTATAATGTATGACAGTAAAGGCTGCTTATTACTAAAATGGTAACTTTAAATGTATGAATGTGTGTGATTTAAAAAACTACCACTCTAAATGTGAACTGAATATGCTGCATGTCTCTGTCTTTTATCACCATCTTCCAGTTAAACTGGTTTTGTAGCTGGTTTTCTTGAACAGCCTTTCTATTTTCATCATTATCCATCAAAAATGGATTTCCCAAGAATTAACATAACCAAGCAAAAGGAAAACAGAAAGAAGCTTGAAAACAGGTTGAGGTACTCAAATATCTAGATAAGTTGCTTTGTAGTAGACCTACATTTTTAATTAGGTTATTAGAGTAATGTGATTTTAGCTGGATTAGACACGCTTTTTGTGTAACACAAATATTCATTATCCATCAAAAATCAACTGATAAAGTCTTAAAATAATTACACTGCTGTGTCTGAATGTCAGAAAAGGGGAAGCACAGAATGTCTATAGAAACCTGAGGGTTGGTGAGAAAGAGGTTTTAGGTCACAATACACATCAGTATTAGTTTTATTGTAAAACAACTAAATGAACTGACAACTGACTTGATGTGATGTGACAGTCAGTAGGATGCTCTTTATTCTATCTGCTACACTTATCCTGTTAAAGAATGTTAATAAACAGCAAGTTCCTATTGTGATAAATCACTCCACATGTGACACGGCAACATTGTGTCACGGCAACATTGTGTCAAATAAACCGTTTATGTTTGAATGTATAAATTCCATACTTTCATCTGTGTCATTTAAAAGTTTGGTGACTTTATTCGCTTACAATGTTTTTGAAATAGTAACAATAAAGATGTCTCCACAATCTAAAATATACAACAGTGAGTGAATATTCACTCGTCCAAAGATCATTTATTCTTTTGTAAATCAAAGAGTGGGTACAGAAAAATGACAGCACACCCATGCGAATGCCCATGTTTGACGTCATTCAGCGGTCGACCAATCAGACCAGGGCCAGAGTGAAAGTTGAAGAGAATCAGAAAGTCTCCGCAGAAGTCAGAACTCATTCAGAGGAGCATCTTCATACACAGGCCACAATGAGGGAGATCGTTCACATTCAGGCCGGGCAATGCGGCAATCAGATTGGAACAAAGGCAAGTGAAACATATCAGATCAGATATCCGTTATGTTTGGCACTTATACATTTATAAAGAAAGAAAAAAAACACTTGATTACAGTTGAATCTTTATATGGTGTTAAAAATGGCAGTGTACACTTTATATATGTCTCGTGTGACCAAAGTTTGAGTAGCGTATCTTAAGCAGTCACCCGTTAAAAAGGCGCATCAGTTGCGTCTATATAGGGTGTGGTGAGATGCGCCCTACTGCGCGCGACTATTCAGGGAATCTCAAACACTCGCGTTTAACACACACAGGGCGTTTCGGTAAAAGAAGTGTCTTTTAAACTATCGCAAAACGATATTTTTAATGTCTCGCTTTGGGTGTTGTGTGTGTGACACATCTAGTTCTGGGAAGTTATCAGCGACGAGCATGGCATTGATCCAGCAGGCAACTATGTAGGTGACTCAGCCCTGCAGCTTGACAGAATCAATGTATACTACAACGAAGCGTCCTGTAAGTATGTGTGTCAGCGTCCTGTTGCACTCCCCCTCTCCAACTCACATTAACCCTGAACGATGCTGTCAGCTCAATGGAATTTTGTGGGTTGGTCTGACTTTATTAAATGATGTCTGTTTTAGTTATACAGTTTTTTTGTGTGTTTAGCCCACAAATATGTTCCCAGAGCAGTGCTGGTGGACCTGGAGCCAGGCACTATGGACAGTGTTCGATCTGGGGCATTCGGACAGCTCTTTAGACCTGACAACTTCATTTTTGGTAATAACTGTCTCAAGTCAAACCCTTTTGGGTAAAATATTTTAACTGTACCTAGAAATCATATTGAATAGTGATAATGTAAGATAGTGATCAATCACTTATTCTTCTGATCCAATTAAACGTTAGTTTAATTGTAATCATCAGAAAATTGGAAGCTTTTTTAATTACAGTCAGAATTTGTGTTTAATTGTCATAAAAATTATTAGACGGTGCAAAAATAGTGCTAATGTTGCTAAAATGTACTTGTGTTTAATCATTTTACATTTATATTGTACGTTTCATCCAAAATATCTTTTTATATATTTGTTTTTGATTCTGGGGTGAAATATGACCCAGCCACAGATGATTCACACACGGTGGAACATTATGTTTATGTTTGTGAACTTTTACATTCACCAGACACAATATATATTCTTATACATTTTATCACAGTCTAATTTTTGTACAACTTTATACTGGACAGTTTTTATTTTGACATTAGGAAATAAATAACATTTACTAATGCATGAACTGCAGTTCATCTTTACCTGACATTACACAAACAGTAATGGAATTCAGCAACTTGCATGCATCCCAAGAATGTTCTTCCCAAGAAAGAACTTAACATAGGGCTCCACATTTCTCCTCTCAGACTTTGATGAATGATGGACAATTGGCACATGGTTAACTGGCCAGTGGATTATGTTTTATTTTCATTGGAAACCAATCTTCTTTCTTTGTTTTTGCTGCTTTTGCAGGACAGACAGGTGCGGGCAACAACTGGGCGAAGGGGCACTACACTGAAGGAGCCGAGCTGGTTGACTCAGTCCTGGATATAGTTAGGAAAGAGTGCGAGCATTGTGACTGCCTGCAGGGCTTCCAGTTGACACATTCCCTCGGAGGTGGAACCGGATCAGGGATGGGGACTCTTCTGATCAATAAGATCCGTGAGGAGTATCCAGACCGTATCATGAACACCTTCAGCGTTATGCCTTCGCCTAAAGTGTCTGACACAGTAGTGGAACCCTACAATGCTACACTGTCTGTACATCAGCTGGTGGAAAACACTGATGAAACCTACTGTATTGATAACGAGGCGCTGTACGATATCTGCTTCCGCACACTTAAGCTCACCACACCTACATATGGAGATCTCAATCACTTAGTGTCGGCTACTATGAGTGGGGTCACCACATCACTAAGGTTCCCCGGCCAGCTTAACGCAGACCTGCGCAAGCTTGCCGTCAACATGGTCCCTTTCCCCCGCCTTCATTTCTTCATGCCCGGTTTTGCACCACTGACCGCGAGAGGAAGTCAGCAGTATCGTGCCCTCACAGTGCCTGAACTCACCCAGCAGATGTTTGATGCCAAAAACATGATGGCTGCCTGCGACCCACGCCATGGGCGTTACCTCACGGTAGCCACAGTTTTCCGCGGTCCCATGTCCATGAAGGAGGTGGATGAGCAGATGCTAGCTATTCAAAACAAGAACAGCAGCTATTTCGTGGAGTGGATCCCCAACAACGTTAAAGTTGCAGTGTGCGACATCCCACCCAGGGGGCTCAAGATGGCCTCCACTTTTATCGGCAACAGCACCGCCATCCAGGAGCTCTTCAAACGTATTTCTGAGCAGTTTTCGGCCATGTTCAAACGCAAGGCCTTCCTGCATTGGTTCACAGGAGAAGGTATGGATGAGATGGAGTTCACCGAGGCCGAGAGCAACATGAATGACCTGGTGTCTGAGTATCAGCAGTACCAGGAGGCCACAGCCAATGATGAAGAGGAGGCATTTGAAGATGATGAAGAAGAGGTGAACGAATAAACTACAGTCAAATTTTTGGTAATTTTGTGCTGTGAGTGTTTTTTAAGCTGTGATTTTTTATTTTGTATGATGATGACTGAAGTCCTAGTAGATACGAAAGGTATCTGCAATAAATACATTTTGAGGACCTTACAAAATTGTCTCTCAGTTAATGTATATCATATATTATACACTATTTAATATTGATAAGGCAAATTGTTTAAATTGTGTTTTTTTCAAAATCCATATCCAAGGTATTTCTCCAAATCCCCAACGATTATAAATACAGTTTTGTGCATAACTACATTTCATAACTTGAATGGAGTAACTAATGTTTAATATCAAAGACTACTAATGTGACTCAACTAGAAGTGGATACCCCAGCATCCATTTCTTGATACTCTGGGTAAGAGAAATTTGTCTTGCATTTAATTTGAGCTTGTTTCAAAGGTAGGGTAGGTAATGTCAGAGAGTCTAGCAGTAGCAAGGTAGCTTTGAAAGCATAAGATCCCACGCTCCCTTCAGAGCACTCTCCAAAGCCATGCCTATTCTAAAATACATAAATGGCGTGTGGCGGGATGCAAATACATAGCTTTTCAGGCAAGTAAGCCATCCTATAATTGCATTCAGGCTGGATGCAATGATTGGATGAACATTTTATGGTTCTGTGTTTACCATAAGACAAAGTTGTACATAAAAATATATTTATATATATATATATATATACCCTGTCAAATTCAAATGTAACTGAAATCTCGCAGAGGATGGTTGAGGTTGAAAGTAGAAATTCTGAATAACATGTGCATTGTTCATCTGATTGTGTCTCCAGCGTTAAATGCAAATCCCGCTTATCAGACGTTCTATTATTATCAACAGCTGCTGAGCAAGCCATTCTACACTTAGCACCATGTAACTAACAATAGAGGAAGTCCAGTCTCGACAAAACTATTTAAGCTACAGTATTAACAAACACAAAAGAGCTTCAAATGGATATTGTGAAGCATTATACAAACTCCTGTTATTTCCGGAGTAACCTATAGCCTGCTTTTTTATATTTTCATATTAATATTAGACCATATCCTATAGAAGACTAAGCTACAATAATTGGTTGAATCACATGATAAAATACCCAATGAGAGTATTTGTTTTCATTTGGTGTACAAAACAAAATAAAAAATACATGAAAATAAAGTATAAATTATTTCATGAAGCTTACTTTTTGAAATGCCATTTAAAATGTTAGATTGTTTGAAATATGTTTTAAAAGTATTTTGTTTGTAAATCTTTTATCATTCTACAGTATTCCACATTTTAATCAATATTTTTTATATAAATAATAGTTTAATAATAATACATTTACATTTTAATGTAGCTCAGCCAAGTTGTTCATACACTGCTATCACACACTGCTACAGCAGTGATTTCACCAGAATTTACTTTCAGTATTTACTGACATTGCCTATCATGACATGAGAGCATGATCATGCGCCTGGTAATTTGACAAATGAAACGATTATCTGCTGTAGCACAGAACTGCAGTGTATGTGTGACTCTTTGCTTTAGAGACCTTTGGTATGTTCAACAGCTGCTGCAGACTCAGCTGAGAGAAAGTGGGTCAAAGCGTCGCCCTAATATTACCGTAAATACCAAAGTACTGGAACCTTCACAGTCCACAGAAGTTTGTAATAGTAGGCCTATGTTTGTGATTTTAATTATATGAATAAATTAATCATGAAATACTGAAACAACATTAAATAATTCTGGAAAATTGACATGTTCCGCAGTGTGACATGCTATTCTTTATATTATACTCAATATAAAATACTGTGTAGTGCTCCACGTTCCAAATTCAGCTCCATCCTCATTCAACTGAGAAAGGCTGAGAATAAGGGCTGAAATTTGCTCTTCTCGTATGTTTAAACTATTAGTATTTTCTCAGAGATGAGATCCCATGAATTTAAATGCACTGAACGTATGCAAGGTTTACAGTGTCTGCTGAAAATGCCCCCTGAATGCTCCGCAACATTTATATAATGTCATTTTTACTGTCACATCAAATCATAAATGTGGTGCCAGACTGGCACAGGTTCAAGTTTCCAAAGTGACAGCTGCATATTTCACTTTTCGTTATATTGATGGCTCCTTTCAGGTTGTTTATATAAAAGTAGATCTCTATAGGTTCAATGATTACTTAAAGTTATTAAGTGGCAAAATAAGAGATAATCCAGACCCTGAATTAACATGGTATGAAACTCAGTAGTGAAGACAAACTTAAAATAAAAAAATTTACTACACTGATGTGCAACACTGACATCATCTGGACAGCATGTGGAACATATAATGATCCTGTAAATTGACAGTGGACAATATAATAACAATTTTAATATTCTGATTATTAATAAGGTGCATAGCAATACTGGACTTCCATTTTTGCCATTCTTTATAAATGTACTGTGCAACAATTTATGCCTAACATTCAACAATTGGCTACAACATTTTTTAGCCTTCAGTCTGCATGCATCTTTGCCTTTTTATCAAAACCCCTTTTTGCAACACTTTATCTGATTGATTATGGCTTCATTTTCTATAAAGCATATTACAAACTCCTGAGGAGACACGTACATCAGTACTGCTGTTCCCTAGTGTTCATGAACTGTAAACACCCTAATAGGTCTGCTGGTTTTTACTTTATCATCCAAATATCTGTATACTGTAAGACTAAGTGTGTCTTTCAGACTTAGTAAACATGTAGTAAACATGCACACCATTTATGGACAAGTTTATCCCAATTGCTACTGTAGATTGCAGTACATACAACATACAGTTTTAACAGTATGTTTAAGACAGGGATGTAGAACATGTAACCCACAAATATTGCTTTTCTCATCAGGAAATAACCACAAAAACCTGATACCTGTGTGACTTTATTACAAGAACTTGGTGTATCTTTCTTTATATGCTTGTACTTTTAACTGGTAGAGCAAGTCAGACAATGAAAGGAAAAAGTGTTCATGCAGTTGGCACACACTGCGCTACTGCTACTGTTTAGCCTAGATGTCTCTGTTGGCCAAGCCATATGTTTCTATACAGATCTTCTTTACATGGAGATGTACAATATGCAATAGTCATTTAATTTTAGTAAATTAGTTAGTTTTACATTCAAGATCATAACCAATCATGGATGACAGCAGATGTTTATAGGAAAAGAAAAGTTAATTTGTCACTCTATCAACATTTTTTATGAACAGGTGACTTGTAAATCAGATATTTTAACAGATAAGTATAAATATGTGTTGAAATATGAGTTGACATAATCAGGTGTAATCAAATAAGCGAGTTAACATATAAGCTAACATGCCCACTTGATTTCCTTTGTTACAGAAAATGAACATGACATGACATGTATCACGTACCAATGATGTACCAGTTAATATTATATCTGATCTTATTATCACTCTGGTGCAGCATCTATGAAATCCAAATCACAGGCACGTGATTACGTGGTAAGCTCCCATAGTATACTTGTTTAGCTATAGTTGGTAAAGATTTTTTTAATACATAGTTCAGATTGTACACTTTACAAAAGGCTATTTAAATTAAACAGCTGAACAACACTAAAAGAAAAGACAGGTATTGGATAATTTTTATAAAAAGGTGAGATACACCCACAACAAATGAAAATTTAGCCATCTAAATTTGAAGCTGCGAGTATCCTCGTGACTTCACCCTGAAGAACACAGATAATTAAACAAATACCCTTTTGGGAGGATTCAATTCACTTTAATGTTTAATAAAGCACCCCTCAGTATAAGCTGGCACATACTCTGTGTGTTGTGTTTTGGCAAAATCTGGAGGCACAGTGCCATTCACAACAAGCAAATGCACCTACAAATGTAGTATAAACGACACAAGTGACCTTTAGACATTATTTCATAAGAATTTCATAACATACCCTTTTCTGCCCATTTTTGACAAAGCATATTAAACAGCTGCTGTTACATTCTTACAAAAAGTCAAATTAGTATAATTTGTAAAGAATGTTTTAGTACCTTATAGGATCTTAATACTTAATGGAACAAAATGTGTGAGCCATTTTAAGGTGTCCTTGCTACAGTGTAATTATATATTATAGGATTAGGTTTGGTTTATGGTTAGTTTCATGTAATTACGCATAATTTACTGTTATTACTATAGAATGTACATGTGACGTAACACAGTAAAATAAAGTGGAATAAACCTATTGTTTAAATATAAAGTTAATGAAAACATTTTATTCTTGAAACTGAAAACAGATTCTTGATCTAAAAACAGATCAACATATTATTACTAAATATGTTTTACTAGATCATTACTGAATATGTCATTAGTAGACTTGTACAATCAGTGGTTATTGCAGGCTTTTCATTCTAAGAAACAAAACTGAAAGTTTTATAACTTTCAGTTTTCATCATTCATAAGATGACCCTTAAAGTTCAGTCACATGATAAGAAATAAACACAAAAAACATCTAGCAAGCTACACACTTTACATGAAAGAAGATCTACATGTAATAACATAACAATGCTGCAGGACTGCAGACTGCAGTATCTGGAAATTCACATTCCTTAGACAGGCACTTTTTTTTGTTTGTTCTAGATAAAATATATGATGCTATACAGCATTTGGTCTCAGCGTAGACATGAGCATTGTAAATCCTCAGTTAAATAACATATCAGATATACAAGTGACTTTCAAAAGGGCAGTGGCAATTTATTTATAGAGCATTAAAAAACAATGTGTATACCAAAGTGCTGTACAAGTGGTATACAAAAAAAGAATATTACATCCAACTAATGTAACTATTACATGACAACTAACCAGCAATTTCCAATTAACACCCAGATTTTAATAATACATGGATCACACAAAGCAATATAAAATATTAGGTATTTACCAGATTTAGTCAAATATTTGTTAGCCAGTGTCCACAATACATCCATCCCCTGGGATTTAACATGCAATATTATAGTTATTATAATAATTATAAAAGTTATTATAGTATATGGCATGCAGAACCAAAAGCACAGCTGTTCTGCTTATTGCTTTTAAGATGCATCTGAAGAGGTAACACACTGCAGAACAATTTTAAATGAACTACTTGTTTCAAAAGGTGGTCAAAATTGTGAGAAATACCGAGCAGTTAGAGGATATACAGGGGTTGGACAATGAAACTGAAACACTGGCCAATTTAGTGTTGGAGGTTTCATGGCTAAATTTGACCAGCCTGGTGGCCAATCTTCATTGATTGCACATTCCACCAGTAAGAGCAGAGTGTGAAGGTTTAATTAGCAAAGTAATAGCAC
>JAZGTI010010923.1:0-17176 GCA_036877585.1 Botia kubotai | reverse complement strand
GTGTGTGCTTTTACTACATAATCTGTGATGTCATTATTAGAGGTGCAGGTTTCCATGGCAACACCAATTTTGGATAATTATTGTGATGTAGTGTGTAGGTTTTGCTACCAGCAGCTCCAAACCCAAGTGCAAGATGTTGCCTCATAACAACGTTAGCTCAGCCAATTGCGTTCAGGGCAATTCACCTATAGAGAAAATGAAGGTCTGTGGGTTTATGGCTGTGTTGTACCTTCACCTAAATGGAACGCAAGCACTTAACTGGTACAGCAGTTCTTTGGCATTGCAATGGTTCCTTCCCATAGTGACAACTAAATGTCCTCATTAAAGTGATAAATGCCGACTCTAAGCCCGAGATACAGCTGTTAGAGTGTGATGAGAGGGAGTTAGACAGACCCCAGGGTGTGGTTAGAGGGTAAACACAAGGTTCTGCTAGTGTTCCAGCTGGCGTGGCTACTGGGAAATCCTTCTGGAGCCGTTGGTGAACTGGGGGACATATTAGCGAGAGCTTGCAAACTGTTTGAAAGCCCACAGCTGAACTTTGAAGGCTCCTTTTTTAAACGTCAGGGAGGAGTGAATTGATTGGTAGCTGGAAGTAAAATGTACAGCGTTTTACAAGTTGTTCTCTTTGACCGTGTCTTTGTTGAGGTGAGCGAGCGGTCTGTGAGGGGTGTCAGAATCGGCACAGTTAACACAACAGACACAGTGATAAACGTATCAGTTGAATTAAGTGCGGCAGTTACTTAACTGAGAAAAAGGACTGAGAAAATTTAAACAACCGCCCCGTCTAAAACTTAAAAAAATGCTTCGCAAGGCAGCGTGTGGCGGTAGGAAAGGATTAAAGCACATCTGATTTCAGTCTTCGCAAAATATACTGTCTGCCTCGATGCCTTCATCTGCTTGCTTTGAGAAGGCAACACAGATGTGTCCTTTGCTGATATCCCACAATCCTTTGCGTGCGGTTTGGCGGTTGACGGAAAGAAAACCGCGTCCTATTTCTAGAAATAAGTATTTTAGGACTTAAATATCACCTTGGTTTCTAAAGCTCACTTGAACTTGTTCTAGATCGTTAAATAAACCTTTATCTGAAACCAGTTTCCTTAACTTGCCGAGAATCAGATTCATTATTGTAGGAGTTCTGCGGCACCAGTGCAGGGCGAGATATTAACCACTGGTATCCTTCAGGCAGTCACCATTAATGAGCAACTAACACTCGTAACACGGGGCTAAATGGAACTCGGATGATGAAATGGGAATTTTCCTGACAGGGTAAAGAGGGGCTTTTAATCCACCGACATCAAGGTGGAAAGCTGGACAGAATGAGAACAGGAGACTGACGGCAAAATGGGAAAGATGTTCTTTCCTGGCATGAAAGAGGTGGAAATGACTCTAAAAATACATTCCCGCATGTCATGAAACACAATCCGCCTCCTGCTGCAGGTACGGCGAGATTAAGTGTGTTTGGAGTCTGAAGAGGGCCTGTGGTGCGTGGGTTGTGTGCGTCACTTACACTCCCCGGTGGTCTGACAGCGGCTCCGTGGGGACGGACTGTCCGACTGGCTATTATAAGCTGCGGATAAACACCGGCGCTCTTCAGCCGAACCGAAGAGCGCGCGCCTAAACGAGCTGACAGGTGCGCGCTACGCCCCCGTCGCTCGCTCTCTGAGCCAGACTCATAAAACAAAGACGGGTGATGCCGAATGACATCCATAATAAAAGGGAAGTTTAGCATCAGAAGAGAGAGGCTTGGACAATTCAAAGAGAAGCGTCTGTATGCACCGTTCCAGCTGGTTTTATCTATATCAGCCACTTGCCTTTATCGTTTCTCTGTATGAATTCAGAAATCGATTAAGAGCTGCTTGCGACGCGGCCGAAATTTGCGGGCCGGTGTTTTGATATGCGGCGTGTTTTGATAGGCTCCTCCAAATATTGTAGAGGTGGCTTTCCAAATGAGGCTGTCACGCGCTGTCTGTGAGAGAATTTTCCAGTGAGGTTGATTTGAAAATTAATATCGATTAAAGCTGCTCTCGTTACCTTGTCACAATAAAACACTGTAGCGGGTTTATCACCGTGTCGTGTCGCATTATATCATGTGTTTGGCTGATAATTGTTCTTGTGGACGTGATGATCTCTCCCCGATAACTTAATGGTCTTGATAATTAACAACAACACAAAACACTTGTCAGCAAATGGAAGAGGACTAGCAATGTAATTTACAGACATCATAACATCTTAAATGTGACATCTTGACATAACATCTTGTATGTGATTTTTTTTTTAATAGAAGAATATAGATTCATCTTTGAAAGCCACTTCTTGTTTAGATATACGTTATTTAGCGATTTAACTATTTCCATGCTAAATGAAAAACATGCATTTGTATTTGAACATGCATTTGTGTGACAACTTGACAATGAAAGTTATTAACATGTATTAGTGTGAAAGTTCAACCCACGCTAAGGGAACACAGCTTAAGACCCTCATGTTTCCTGCCCTTCCTGACACAGAGAAGAGAGAAAATGACTAAATGGCTGCTCTTAGTGTGCTAAAATAAAGTCAAGCAAGGGTGAGGTACCTTACGCCTATGGGCTGTTGTTTTTGGTCAGTGTGCTCCTTGAGGGCTGTAAACCAACATTTTTCAAGACGGGACTTCTGTAGCTTGGTGTGTAAAAGCCTGGAAGCACTTTTGGAGACAGGCCACTCAGTTTAATATGGGGAAAATGGCACGGACAGTCAGAATCGAGCAGAAGTCTTGGGCAGACTGATGAAGTCTAAGAGTATTCGAGGGAAAAGTGGTCTCTGAATAGCGGCTAAAAAGACTGGAGTGATCATCTTGACCCGTTTAGCTGTTTTTGCTGTAAATTGCTCTAGGCGCAGTTAGACATGCGGAGTAGTTGTGTAACTCATCGCTGAGGACGTCTCATTGGAGCTCAGCCGTTCTGTCAGTAGATTACAAAGCAATAATGTTTGCGCCTCACCAAATGATGGTGGTTTGAAGCCATTAAAGAGAGCTGATGACAGCGTTTCTCAACAAAAGTGAAAACACGGAGGAAGCAATCAATTCTTGTCATTATAGCTTTTAATGGTATTTGTTACCACATACTGTGAGATCAATACAAACGACGGGACTTCCTGGGATATTGTACGCCATACATAATGTGAGAGAGAGAGAGAGAGAGAGAGAGGCTGAAGACAATGTTTTGTGTGTTCGTTATAAGTGACGTTGTTGATTTTTAAAGTTTTTTATTGTGGTTCAAGCCGACAGCGTGTGTGTTTCATGAACTGAGCTTTGTGTCTTATTTATATCAGGTGTGTATTCCCGGAAGCAAAATGTGTTTTTTGAACCACGCAGCAACATAAGGGAATAAATAATGGTGTCATGTGAGAACAGTAGTGTAATAATAAATAATAAATGAATGTTTTGGACGGTTATAAATATAAATGGCAAAAGATGCAATGCAAGGTAAAAAAAATTGTGTTTGTGCACAATGACACATTTTCAAAGTGCACGTGCTGCTAAGATGATTAAATTAACCGCACGTACAGTTTTAATTTGTAGATTTTAATCTTATGACAATTCCACTGTAGATATTTAACAAATAAACAGCATGTCTACACTGTCTTATTGTTTTTATTAAAGCTAGCTAAACACTCTTAAAATAATGAATTTTTCTGAGAAGCACAATTGCCTAGGATATATTGTATTATGTTTTGTTTATCAATTTACTGCTTGTTTTGGGCATAAACTTCATTGCAATAAACTGCCAATAGAACCAGACAAAATACAATTATATTTAAAATGCTTTATTATTGCTTGCATATGTCATACGATTTTGCTCAGCAAACTTTTGCTCATCTGGTATTTTGGGACAAAGATGTTGATTAGGAATAAGAGCTCTGCAGTTTTGTTCTTGAAGCAGGTTTTAAATGGGGGGGGGGGTGTAGGTTCCCCTACACCTCCAGAGGTTATTGTATTGTGTTCTGTACCGAGTGACGCAGCAATCAGCCTGAAGGACAAATAAATGATGGGTGAAAATGAGAGACAGTGCCAAAGAAATAGATGAGTAAACCGAACCCATTCGTCTCTCAATAAGAGATGGAGAGTAATTTAAGTCCTTTCTTAAGACTTCCACATTTCTCCTCCAGCTTCACCAGTCTCAAAGATCTGCCACTGATAAATTGCCCTTGAAGTTGAATGATACTTAAGCTGCTTGAAGATCTGGGAGGTGAGCAGCAGATAAATGAGATCTGTATGAAGACGTCTCGTATCTCATATCTCACAGATACGTGTTTACAGCCCACTGCTTGAATCGTACCTTAATGCTGCAATCTGTAACTTTTGCCTCTCTGTCGCCATCTCTGTTTGAAAGATAAAATTGCTTTCCAATTTTTAAACCGTCATTTCAAGATGATGTAGATCTGTATGTAAAACTTGTATAAACACGGCTTAGTGTCCGAGCGGTTGATGAGGACACTCCCCCCCCCCCCTCTTCATTGCTCCGCCCTCAAAATAACAAACATGCTATAAAACAAGCAGTGACTTAGAGCTGGCAAACACGCCCCCTATTGTTGATTGGCTACGAGACTGTTATGGTGTTGTGGTGATAGGTCTGATCCACTTTGTTTTTCTCTGTGAAAACACAGTAAACACACACACACACACACAGAACAGACATCTAGCAAATATTCACACATTTAATTTGAGTGATTTTCAGCAACGTTTCTCAAAAATCATGTTCTGTACACCTTTAAGAGATAAAGCGGATACATTTTGTCCGCCTGATCAAAAATGACAGTAAAGACGCTGATGTGTGTAAAGATTGTACACACACACTTGTATTCTCTCTTGTGTTTTGAACGTGGCTCGCGTGCGAGTTGTTAAAGGAGCTCGGCTACATGGTGGTATCAACGAGGAGCATAAAATGGATTCAGTCTGAGTCACTCTTTCTAAGCCTATTACATAAAGTACTTAGTGTCTTTTTCTCCAAACACAGATTAATACAGTCGGCCAGCGTGGAAGTAAATCTCTCCTGTGTAAGTGTGAGTCTGAGCTGTGTATTGTGTATAGATGCATTTCCATCACAAACTCTCTCACCGGTCTGTGATTTTTTTCGTGCATATGCTTCTTAATAGTTCCCCAGCTATCAGTGTAGTGTGATTCCACAGGGCAGTTTTCAGCACGGCGTGTGGGAGAAGGTGACGCGGTCCGCGCTGTAAATTGAAAATCAACCAGATAGCCAAACTCATTAGCGATGCTCATGCAGGCAAGAACAGAGAATAGAGAGAGTTAATTAGTTCTGTCTTCTGCAGGTTCATTGTTAGCCCGTCTTTGTCCACATTGAGGGCATGGCAGAATAAGTGTGCTTACCTTGCTATCTTGTTGCTTATACACAGTAACTAAATTAATTACGGCCATCAATCACTCTCTCTTCCTTCCTGTCTGATCTGGGGTGGGGGGTACTTAACCCCATGTACTGGGGACAGATTTGTCAATGAAAAAAAGTGGCAAAAGTGACAAAAGTCGTCAAAACCTGACAAATCTAAGCAAAGCGTCCTTATGGGGACATCCTTATTTGTAAAAACTATACTATAAAAATAGACAAAAATTAGAGTGTAGGGTTTGGTTACGTGCGCGTGTGCACGTTTCTCCACCTTGAGAAACAGACCAGATATCTCATTATTTGATGCAGCTGGACTGGAGAACATCTAATTAGTGCTGCTGGAGAATCAGAGCATCACAGTTTGAAGCTCAAGTGGGTTCAGATTCAGAGTGTGTGATTCAGTGCTGTCGACGAGGAGAGCAGAGCTTTCAGCATGCTTCAGTATTGAACCTGCACTGCTGCCAGAGAGAGACCCGGGCGGTTTGGACGTGTAAAAACTGACTCAGATGTGTGGCTGGGTTTCAGGGTTCTGCTTTTAATGGGATCAGTTGTGAAATGCTGTAGATGATGTGATGTGGTCAGAGCTGTACGGGTTTATAATGTAAAGAGATAAACATGATTGAGACATGCAGTTGAAAGCTGGAGGGAGACACGAGGAGGTGTGTGCTAAACAACACAATTATTAGAATATTAGCCTGGTTTATTGATTTACTAGTTCAAGTCAAAAATGTAATTGATTCTTACACAATTTTCTGGTTGTATTAATAGATCTAATGCAACGGCAAGTCAAAACTGGCAACCGAAGTACTTTTACATACATACGTTTTTACAATTTACATTTACATATATAATGTTTTATGCATTTGAAATACTTAAAATGGGTTGTAAATTATACTACAAATACTTAAAACATTATATATAATGTCAAATATTATTTCTTTAGTTTGTAAAAGTGGTGAAGGGTTGCCGTTCTTAAGTTCAAATACAGGGTTAAAGTTTGCCTCGACCTTTTTGTCGATAGACTGATAATCATCACTCTAAAAATAAGCGATCGGGCGTTTGCAAGCTTGCCCTCCCTACCCGTGTGTTGTTGGTTACTAAGCAACTTATGCGCTTCACGTAAGCTGCGTCATTTCCTGTGTGGGGTAGCTTGGGAGCGAGCTCGTTCAGTCGATCCATCCCTACAGCTGAAGGGTGGACGTCGAGTCTGGAGCTCCGTGCCGTCTTGCTTTCTTGTTTGGACTGTAATGCAATGACTTAACTGCGCAACCTGTTGGATTTTCTGTCTTTGGAATACACCAGGCGCGCTTTCCAAAACACTAAAGCGCTGTACAACTTACCTATTAGCATTTGAGCGCAACTTTGCGTTGTAGTTTGGGTGCCATAGCCTTAAAATACGAGACGAGTGGAAAAGAGCAGAATTTATATTCTATGTGGCGAAAAACTGTCGATGGAAACGCATGGGTGTGATAATGGTTTATTTAAAGCTTTTGATTTTTAGGAACAGATTCGGAACTCCATAAGGAATTCACTCTTCACGGCGATATTGCAGAAGCCTCGCTGGCCGCTTGACCCTTCCTCACGAAAACAAGACGCTTTCTGGCCACAGTCCTGGAAAGGTGCGCTTTATCGTCTGTAATAGCCAGAAATGTAATTTAATTTAATTTTAAATGCGCAACGCGTATATTTGAATTCCAAACTTTTGCTTGTATCACGCTTTGACAGTTAGAATATTTGTTTGTTTGTTTAGGGCTACTGTGATCCGTGCCACCGGTTGCGTAATAATGAGTATGACGGGCAACATCTTGGCATCGACGTGTCATGCGCCGCTTTACCGGCTCCTGTAGACTGGGCACCGCAATGCTGGTCGTGCCTCTCCACTTCAGCGTGGCTCTGTAATCCAGGCAAAGAGCGAGAGGATGAGCACAGACCTGGAGCGCCTGTCGCTGAACTCCTCCTCGGGTAACTCTGTGGCGTCCAGTGCGCGCTCCTTGTCCGCCAACGTGAAGAAGCTTCACAACGCGCTCAACCTGCTGCTCAGYGACTTAGAGAGRGAGCAGTTCATTCACTGCCTCAACGTGTACCACTCCAAGCGCAATGTCTACGATCTGGTCCAAACGCTCAAAGTCATTCTCAACGTCCCGAGCAAGCGTCAGCTTCTGCCCATGCTGCGCCTGGTCATCCCGCGCTCGGACCAGCTTCTGTTCGATCAGTACACTTCAGAGGGTCTCTACTTAAAATCCGACACACTTGCGCGAAACGGTGACCCGGAAGGTGCCCACGACGCCGCTAATGCGAGTCCAAAGCACGGAGCTCATTCCCTGGCCCATTCACCGTCTCAGGTCGCCTTGCGCGGCTCCCCTGACAATATCAGCACCAGCAGTGACGGGACAGCGACTCTTATTCCTTTACTGGGCAAAGATTTCGTACCGGAGCCCCCGGGAGAGATCCGACAGGTGACCCTCAAGCGCCACAAGAGCAACGAGGGCTTGGGTTTTAGTATTCGCGGAGGCTCCGAGCACGGGGTTGGGATCTATGTGTCATTGGTGGAACCGGGATCGCTGGCAGAGAAAGAGGGTTTGAGAGTTGGAGATCAGATTATGAGAGTGAACGACAAAGTGTTTGATCGGGTCACGCACGCAGAGGCAGTTAAGGTAAGACACGTTATATTTATGACTTATATTTTATTGAAAGCATTTCCACTTGTGCGCGTTTGAATGCATGTTAAACGCATGTGTAAATATCTAATTAATGCTCATTTTCAGCTTCTTCATTTAACCAGTAACGTTCCCCGCAGATTTCGTAGGTATTATAATACTGCAAGAGCTGTTTTTATATCTTTATTCTGTTAGACAAAAGCCGTCCGCAGATGACAGAAGCGTGTTTAGATTCCGGCCGGTCATTCGACCACAGAGGAACAGAAGGAAGACGCGCTGCTTCTCCGTGATGGATTATTTATGCGGTCCGAGCAGTTGAGTCTGTTCCCTTTACCGCACTGGAGTTAAGTGCTCAGTTTAATTGAGATGCTTCAGCCAGTGATATCCGCACGAACGCCGATTTCATTGACCAGTTTGTATGGATTTGCTAAATGATAGCGCGCGTCTTGCAGATTTCTCATTGATATTACCTTGAAGTTTCTTCGCGGTCTTAATATTTCAGTGTAGAAAGAGGTTCCGGTCTGTCATACCCAGTTGACATTTGAGAAAAGTGTGACCTTTGCCCTTCTCTTTACATGCTAATTAACAATGCTAGAAAATAATCACCCAAACATACCGCGTCAGGTCCTATGCGCTGTCCAGGGTTCTGAAACGCGCTGTTCGCCATAGATAGCGCCTTTAGTCTGCTGTCCAAGAGACTTTACCCAGAATCTTGCTCGTAGACGATCACAGTAAGTCATAAAACCACAAAGAGATTTTCAGATTGACTGCCATCCAAAACAGAAAAGAATAAAGCGCTAATCAAGCAATGAAAACAAAGTGCACAATTGGAGCCTCACACTTACAAACTATCGTAAAAAAATACATCATAAATCGCTGGATTGTTTACGTTTACCGTCTAATCGTAATATTAGCATTATTTTACATGATTTTAAGTATCTGACAGTGTAAATAATGAACAGGCTTTATTATTTAGTCATATCTCTATGACTTAAGCTTTTTTGAGAAGAGCACAGGTGCTTCTAAATTCCCTTGTTTGTTTATATCTCAACAGAGCTGTGTGCTAGGAGAAAATTAATATTAATAAGTTACAGTTTGGTGTCTTTGGGTATCATTGTGGTCTAAGCTCCGGGGGAAAACAGGCACAGAGAACAGCAGGCTATAAATTCCCACCACGCTGCTGTTCATAAACATAAAGCTCCTCCCAACCAATCAGATTGAGTCGCATGAGTGACTGGACAGGCCTCTGCCCCTGGCTGAACATGACCTTCTGCTTGTCTTGATGCTGTTGTTCCTCAAGCAGTAGAGAACCGGGCTTTGCTGCGGTAGATTTTGTACTTTTGTAGGTTCCATACAGTATGTGCTCTCCAAATGCTGAAGCTGACGAAATCGTCTCTCATTTGTCTGTTTCAGGAACAGGTTGAATTCCCCAAGGGCTGTGTTGACCTTTCGCTATGCAAATAAGTCTGCAATGTTTATTTATAGAGAAACTTCAGAATAATAGTTTTGTGACAGCTTTAAACATCCACGTATGATAAAATACTGCACATGCAGTATTTTGGGTGAAACGAAGAGCATATATTTTTTTTCATATCAGTTCTTTTGGTGCTGTTATGGTGCCGAACCTTTCACGATCCAATATCTGTATGGTTTTTGGTGGTTAGATGAGGTCATTTGGTGGGAAGGCAGAAAACGAGTCACTCCAGCAGATGTATGTTTTGGAAAATTGTTTCTGCATTTTCTGCTTGCAAAAATGTTGTTCTGTCAAAGTGCTGGAAGCTTCGTGGAGATCTCAATCTTAGAGGCCTGTTCTGATAAATGATAATGCCTGTCAGCTCAAACATGACTGTATAGATGAAAAAAACATCTCTATTCCTCCATCTTGCCTTCTATTCATTCTCTTCCTGGTTTAATTAACACAGAGCACCTGTTAGGTTATGTTGGATTGATTGAGTTTTAATGCCGTTTTGTTTTTTTTGGCTGACAGACCAGCAGCCAGAACATCACAGCATTTGTTTTACAATCCGCTGTGGCTGAAGATTTAAAAGGTTAAATCCCTCTTGCTTTTGTTGTCCGGACACTAAGAGATAATTAAGACTGAACTGTTTGCCATCTAAGGCGAGCAAAATGGAAGCAATCTCAGTTAGAGCCCGCAGAGAAGATTCATTACTAGGTCAAGCCTCTAACCATAAATGTCCACTGGTGTAGAGTGAGTGGAGCTGTTTTCAATTCATTCTGTAGGAGAGCTGAGCGACAGGCTTGTGCAGGGGATTGTGGGATTGACAGCAGACAAAAAGAGTCAAATGCAAATGAGAGGCGAACAACAGCGGGCGGCAGCCAATCAGTGTGAAGGCAGTGACGTCTGTCATAAGCATTTTAAAATCTGGCAATAGTTCCTGATGGAGTCAGTGCTTAAATCACATTGGTACGTATTCATTTATTCTGTTCAGATGTCGAATGCATTTTGAGCCTGTGGCTGGGTTAACAAGTGTATTAAACTTGAATAAAGTCAAGTTTGTGTATTTTCTATCCTGGACACACCCCCAAAACTGCAGAGCTGTAGTGTTTTGAGTGGTCAGATGTCCAATTTAGTTTCAAAGCAGTGAAAAACTACAAAACAGACCGAAGACTTACGCATTAAGATTCAATTTGACAAAAATGCACAACCTTCAGAACGGAGACAAATCTTTAAGAAAAAACTCGTAAGGCTGGAAGTGTTTTTAGTTTTAAAGCAACATTTGTACACAATCTTTGTACACAAAAAGTTTGACCCGCGCTCTTGTGCATTTTGTGCGCTTGGGGCAGATGAATGACTGATGGATGTCCATTGTGCTCTCCATCTTAATTTAGCTTTACCACGAAACGGAGAACACACACTGCCTGTCTCTGACAGACCTCATCAATTTAAGGCAGGGCAGGATTAATGCTCAGCCGTTACGTCCTGTAGGGTACATGTTGATATATGACTGACTGTGGATCATTGGTCCACATTTCTGTAACTTTGAGACCTCCCTCATCGTTGTGATATACTGACCTCAGATCTGCCGCTGGGACGTCACATAACACTGAGGGGGTTGTAATGTTTGGGTAATAATCTCAGTTTGCTGTTGTAAATGATGCTTTGAATTAAAAATCTGATAATTAATAAATCTTATTAGGAAAGCAAAACCACTGAATAAACCTTCGTAATTGGATTTGACCTCATGGATTTGACGCTTGTGCTTTGTAACAGAAAAGCTGCAAAAATTCAGACTCATTTTTGGCTTCATCTGGCGTATCACAGCATGACAAAGCACAGTGTCATAAAAATGTTGTTATTCACTTGCCAGAAATACCTTCCAGACATTTTTATGGCTCCTCAGTCATTTTTGTTCAAAGAAGGACATAAGGGCGGAAAAGAGAAAAGGACTTAAAACATGACGTCCTTGTTTTAAAGCGCTACAAATTTACGCTAATTTGAGATGAATCTCCCAAACCATTTTACTTTAGGAAAAGTACACATTTAATGTAACTTTGCATTCATGAATTTTTAACATTATTTTCTCTGTCTCTCTCTTTCTCTCACACACACAAAAGCTGCAGTATTTTCCGACAGTAAAGCGTGACGCTATGACATGATGTGGCGGTCTTTCTTTAGTGAAACAGAGAGGAACACAGCGAGCGCTAGACTGTTTGTTTTTAGACTCCGATTGAACGTACAGTGAAAAGATCTTTCACAAACAGTCACGGCAAAATAAAGTCACAAAGCAGATGCATGAGATGCAATGAGAGCTGCTTCTCCTGCAAAAACACTGATATCATGGTGTAGTGATGATGTAACATGATAATTCTGTGAAACATTGTTGCATCCATGATGCTTCCATAGAATTATCATTTACATTTATGCATTCGGCAGACGCTTTTATCCAAAGTGACTTGCATTGCATTATACTATAATAGTGATTCTGAGTATGTGCAATCCTTGGGATCGAACCCATGACCTTGGCGTTGTTAAAGCCACGCTCTAACCACTGAGCTACAGGAAAGCTGTAGGAAATTATCATACTACAGGTCCAAGAAAATACTCAAAAACGTACTAACACTATTGTAAATGTCTGTTATTTATTAGCTTGTACCTTTGTTTTTTTAGACACTGTACTATTAAAAGTACTTCTGGTACTTATTTGTCAGTCACATTTGATACAAGTGTCTTAATGAATAATCATAACTCATTTATTTACAGCCTGACACAACTAACGCTTAATGCTCCAGCTAAGATACACCGCGTTTACAAATAACCTGTGCTCTCCGGGGACTTGTTCATCTGTGTTGTGGATGCGCACGTCATACGATCATTATTTTTGTGCTTTATAAGCGTTTAAAGTTTATAGTAATTAATAAGTCTCCTCACTTCATGTTTTTGTCTTTCTTCTCTCCAGTCCTCCCCTGAACCCTTGAGGAAGACTCAAACATGTAATCTGATACAGTCATACCCCTCCCTCTCCCAAACTCAGCTTCCCATTGTCCTGTCTGGACCATGACCATCTGTTGCACAGGCTCGTGTATCTGCATGACTGGCCACTTCTCGTCTTAAGGGGAAGATTCAAAAGAGAGACGAAATCCACTGTGTGTACATCTCTAATGAGACAGTGCAGTATTGATGATATACACACTCTTTCTCATTGGCCAGCCCACTAGTCTTGATCTGTGATTGGCTGACACCTCATTTATTGACTCATGCTGGTAAATCATTGAAGATGCTTCACCTTGTCTCATGCATCTCATGTCAGACAGAGGAAACTGTGGGGTTGACTGTGGGATGTAGATATGCTGATGTCTCATCACGCATCTGTCTGTCTGTACATATATAGTTATTATAATTATATATAATTTCAGGCATATCATTGTGCATGTATATATACACATATACGTGTGTGTGTGTGTATATGTCGCTACAATATATATTCCATGTATATGTGTGTGCATTGTGTATATACCGTCTCTCTCTCCCTCTCCTCTTTCTGTTTTTCACCTGATTAGAGGGTTACCTGCACACACGCCCTGCATACAAAACCCAGTTTTCCGCATCATCTGTATTCCGCATTCAGTTCATCTTAAACAGCACAGTTGTGGATGCATTGCATACGCACACTGTATGCGCACACATAAACACACACGATATGCACACATCTGCACAAACTCGTCCGCATCCATCCAAGCACATAGATTTTATAGAAGAGTTTTATTGATCCAAATAACATTTGTTAGGATGTACATACAGGGCCCGGGGACAGGCTACAACCTTCCTCTTATAAGATGAACACAAGCATACGTGTACAATATATGCCGTTTTATTGCACGCGCTTGCTTGTTTGCGCGTCAGTGTGGGCGTCTGTTCGCGAGAGCACGGGCGCCGTAACAGGAAATTAGCGAGCGCGACATGAAGCGCCAGCATGTGGGTTTGTTTTGTTTGTTCCATCTGGTTTTCGGTGTCACATGACTCTCTAACGACTGGTCTTTAGTGCCTGTTGAATATGGCAGCAAAAGTAACAGTATGAGATTAGCTGCTTAGCCTGTGAGCTGGAAATAAAAACATTAAGTGACTTGAGGGCCGCCGCACTCAGTTCGCCACTCAGCGGTTGCACTTGCCAATTTTCGCGGCCGTATGTGAGAAATGGTGGTAATTGACCTACAAAGGTTACTTTTATGTCGTTTTATCTTTTATCTCCGTGCTGTAGCTCTGGTTGCTGTCGTCTGCCCCGGTTGACAGTCTGTATAGCATGCTTTCAGCTTCTCTATTAATTATCTGCTCGGAGCCCATCGATCTGGATTTTATTGGCAGCAGACATCGTGTCTGATTGGCTGGATGGGTTTATAGCTGCCACTGTTCACCAGATGCATCTGCTAATTGACCCTCTCTTTATATGGTGTGCGTTTAAACTGGCAGGCACCATCCAGGTCTACAGGCACAAAAATACAGCCCGGTGCCCAGTTTGCAAATACACAGCATCAAAGGCAAGGTGGGCGAACTTTCCAGAAATTTTGGATGAAAATCTCTTCACATCCTGACACCAATCAGTGATGTTTGTCCAAACCAAAGCTAGGATGCTATTGCCTGAGATTGGGTGAGATTGCCTAGCTTACCTTTAAAATGTGATGTCGGCATGCAGTGATTTCTGTATGAAAGAGTCGTGTCCTTATTAAGTTGCTCAACAGGAAGTCTGGCAAGTAAAACAACAATATATTCTGTTCTTGTTTTTCTTCTTACGGGTCATCTTGTCTAATTTATGTTTTTATATGTTCTCATAATTATGTAAAATTGACTACAAAAATAGGAATAAAAGATGTAGATGCATAATTATAGTACTAAATTAAATTTTGTAGCCAAGCCTAAAACTTTTAACGCTTTACAGAGTTAGTTTTATACAAGAGCCCTTCTGTCTTTCTATTTACCAAGATCTCGTAAGCCTGACAAAAACTGGGGACCCCTGATGTAGCTAAAAGTTTAAAACTGTCTGATGTATGTGCTGTTTCTGCTCTGCGTTTGTTTTACTGACAGATTTTTCATGAAAACTAACGCTGTGCGTATGTTTGGAATGAATTTTTACTGTGATACATTCAGTCACATCTAACGCTTTTTATGTGCTTTTCAACTGTCAACAAACTGGGACGTTTTCATGGAGTTTAAAATCCGGCCTGCTATCTTATTAAAACATTTTTAGGCACATTTGGAGGTATTTGGAACGGAGTAGGACACATTGTTTGCTTTCCGGATTTAGATTAGAGAGATAATTAGGATGTTAGAGGCAGATAATTAAAATCGCTCTTTAGTAAGAATGTGTTTTCAAGAGGACTCCGTTTAATTCCCCAAACACAGACTGTTTGTCTCTCCGATATGAAGGAAAGGATTTGGAGAAGGCGTTCGGAGCATATGGCGATATTAATTTTGCACAGATCCGTGTGGGGTCAGAACGGGCCGTTTTGTTTTATTATAACGGCGTGGATTATGATGCGAAGGCAGAAGCGATCGTGCTTGAGGTCGTAAGTCGGTACCAGGTTCAGATAATTGATTCTTTCAGAGATTTATGTTTCCGCAAACGTCTGGAAAATGAGTCCGGATTTCGGATGGGATGTTTATCCATCAGCTCAGGTGTCAGAGAGCAGATGACTCTTATCCCAGAGTACGAGGCCTTACTTACGAGACCTTGTCACGGTCAAATACAACCCCCCCTGAACCACGGAGACGAACTGATGAGTTTTTCCTCATGGGCCTCTGCCAACAGAACCCATCAACCCGAGAACGCTCATCACGGCGGGCCCTGCGTCAGGGTAAATCACAGCATCTGTGGAATGTTCTGGCTGGAGGGGGATGATGTTATGAGTGAAGAGGGTTCTGTAATGAGAGAGCCGGGATTTGATTGTTCTGCCACTCAAGATCGCACAGTGACATGCTCATGTGTTCCTCATGAGCTGTGTGGGTTCTGACAGATACAGACGGCTTGCAGCTGATAATACAGTGGATTGACTTATACAGTCAAGCACTGACGTGGTTTACAGGTGCTGGTTAAAGAGATTTCTTTAGTTCGGACTGTGCTGTGCCATATTTGACTTGTTTTCTGCATATGATATTCATATTTGATATACTTTTAAACTGTCTTTGATGTCATTTTTTCAAAGAGGTTGAAATGTGAGGTCAGCCAACTCACATCAAAACACAAAGTACAGAATTCTTTAAAACGTACCGATGATGGCTGAGTTATTTTCCCTCCAAAATGATGTCACATCCTCCAGAATGATGCCATTTGGAAACTGTCTTTCTTTGGTTAATATTTAAAGCTGCAATCTGTAACTTTTTTGGGGGGGGGCAAATATATGATAAATCAGTGTTTAAAATGATCTCCTTACTTTACCCAAATTCCTAATGGTAAGTTTAGAATAATGATTTATAATCTGAACTGTTAGGTTCGATTTACTGAGAAATGTCAGTTTGATTTCATTCGACTTGGTTTGGAATGTAGTATGTAAAGGAAGCTGCAGTTTTGTGTTTTAGACAGAGATGGCGACAGAGAGGCGAAAACGATTAAAACGCTTAAAATGATTTAAAAGAACTAATGAAATTGAAAGTTAACAATAAATCTATAAAATGACTACCCAGTTCATATATACCCAAAAAACGTGTTTTATTTGGTAATTTACCAAATGTGTTACGTTAAAGAAGTTACAGCACTTAGCTAAAACTGGCAACATCTGTTTAAACTGAAGTCATTAAATTATATAAGTATAAGTTTAATACTGTAATTCAATGTAAGACATATATAATGGGCACATGAAAATCCTCACAGTAGTTTTCTGTGACGAGACGTACTTGTATTCCACTTCGTGCTGTGCCCTCACCGAGCCCTCACGTAGTGCCGTAGCACAGCAGTTAAAACTTACAACTTGTAATCAAACGGTTGCTGGTTTGATTCCTGCAAGGAGGGTCATAAGCTTTAACCATTGAGCCCTTGAGCAAAGCTCTTGACCTCAGGTGGCTGCAGGAGTTTCTGAAACTCGACTTCTACATTTAAGAAGTTGTGCTTGCCTGTGCAAAACAGGGTTTCCTGGGCGGTTGCCAGGGCATTGCTGTGTGAATGCTAAGATGTTCTGGGTGATTGCTAGTGTGTTACTAGACTGCTTGTGTGGGCTGGGTGGTTGCTAGGTGGTTACTAGGGACAACAGGAAATCAAATTTGTTTGTTTGTTAATTTTATTTTGATTTATTTGATGATCACAGCAGAAACAGTGAACAAGTTTCCTATTTAATACTTTAATTTGAATAAACCTCGAATCCTAAGTTTGACCATTAATGATCTTGATGCTTTCTAATAACAGCAGACACTTTTAGGCAAAAATAAATGTAGAAAAACATTTAAAAACATTCAATAAATCAATAATTTCTTTGTGAAAATGACTCTGTCCACCTTTTTTTCCCCCTGTGTTACATTCTGGCTGGGCAAGAGGTCATGAAGTTAATACAGATCTCGACCTTGGTTCTCACCCACATTAACCCGTCTGCATTGACCTGAACGGGGTGCTGTGCTGAGTAAGTGAATCTTCTGCTGCAGCTCCTTCTTACTGAAGCTAAAACATCACAGCCAGCGTAAGACAGGAGCATTAGCACAGC
>JAZGTI010010922.1:0-17045 GCA_036877585.1 Botia kubotai | reverse complement strand
TGAAGCACCTTGTTTCTGGAGGAACGTTGTCTCGTTTCACTGTGTACTTGTACATGGTTGAAATGACAATAAACTCCACTTGTAACTTGTAACTTGTAACATGACCGCTCTATGCTCAACCCACGCCTCAGGAGGGCGAAGCCCTCTTGGGGGCAGAGGACCTCCTATAGTGGAGGTACAACTCCAGCGCTACCCAGAGGACAGCATTCGGACAGGAGCCAGCTGATCGCTAGCTTCTACTGCCCAACACACTACTTCCTTTGCCAGCCAGAAGGTGGAAAGGCTGAGGACCCTGCATTACCCCTCTCCACCACAGAGGGAGGGTGCCACTCTACCAATCCATATGAGCCAGACTTAGATCGCCAAGAGGGCAGAACCCCCTCCAAGAGGGGATACAGCAGTCCATTTCCTCGAGGGAAGTAAAGGAATCAGAGAGATGGTTCCTCCTGTGATCCTACAAGGATCCGGGAAACTCCAGTAGTGCAACAGGAATGGTTGTAAACAAACACCAAACCAATTCTTGAGGGGAGTTTGAACCAAAAACGCATGGTCTCTCAGACAGACGAGAGCGAAGCTTCTTCAGTGAGAAGCCCTTACAATGTACGCCTACAACTCTCAAGAGAGCTAAGTGATACCTGTACAAGTAAGAAGTAATTATAAAGTAAATATAATTTTTTGTAAACTTTCAGCTGTTATAATCTATTCTTTAATTATTCTAAAGGATAGAAAAGTTTCCATATATGAAGATTCCCAAATAGTTAAGGAGAATGATAACGAGGATAACAGCAGCTGCACGCACAGATTACTGTTGTCATTTACACTCAGTAAGTCACAAATGTCTTACTTCAATGCTGTTGATAAGCTCCAAATAACGCAGATCTCGGACCCTGATGAACGCCTGTAGACAGAGAGACAGACGTATATTCAGAAATTTGGATTTTAATAGCCCTAAAAACATCATATAAAGTCACATGTGCATGTCTCACTTTTTTAGCTGTGTGAAAATCAAGGCCTTCCAGAGCCTCTGTAGCCAGATCCCTCCAATCATTATCTGTAACTCCCAGACAAGCAATTTGATAGGCTTCCTGAAACATGCCTCCCTCAAGATACTGATACATAGGAGCAGACTGCAGAGATCAACAATAAAGACAAGAGTTGCTGAAATATATACAACAAAATACTATATAACATTAATTTTGGAGATATTGTTGCTGATCACAAAGAATGCTTTACACAGCGTTTGCATATACACTTGATGATGGACATATCTGTCTGTTGTGTTGTGTCTCACTATTGTGGATTAACAAATGCATAAATATAATACGTTTAGATGTATATGAAAATGAAAATCAGAACAAACACATATTAGCACTATGATTGAATAGGCCACTACACCTTCAACAAGGCATTTATGACATGTATGAACTTCAACTAGTCCCATATAAAGACAAAGTGAATGTTTCTATTTATAAAAACACTGTGTTTAGCTGAAGAAAGCAAATCTTATACATCTGGGATTCATTTGGATGAACCATTCCTTTAATGTTTGTACAAAACAAGAAGATCATTTACTTACTAAAAGAAAATTTCATCAGTTACTGTCATTAAAATTTCCCTCCTGCTAGAGGTAAATATGTCCCACCCTTCTCGTACCTGTGGCACTTCCACTGCAGCCATAGAGTACACGTGCAGACAGAAGATTTTGGAGCCATTGTAACCCACTACAAAGCCATGCAGTTTCTGCTGATGCACAGGGAAGTTACTGGCCTTGATGTTCAGATATCCACTGCCAGAGAAACACAGCATGTCTTCACACTGCGTGTTCCACGCCACACTATTTGCATTAGGCTCCTACATTAACAGGAACATGTTAACAAACAGTACACTAACACTAGGGCAGAAGATGCTCCGGTACATCTGCAATTCAGGCATATCAAGGTTAAAGTAAATTTAAACATGATGTATCCATCACTAAGTATGCTCAAAATATTAACTGTTTTGTCTTACAAACACAGTGTTTTTTGTAAAAAGACATTTGGAGTCTTATTATGGATGGATGTTCTTTTTGTAGATTCAAAAATTTGGGCACTATTCAATGTCATTACAAAGCCAGGAAGATGGCACCTAAGATGGCATGAGAGTGAATAACTTATGGGGTCATTTTTTTAGTTTTGGGTGATCAATATTCCTTTAAGCTTTTGGTTTGTACATATATTCAACAGTGAGCCTATAAACGTTGTGTGACAACAAGGTTCAGCTCAATGATAAAGTGGACAGGTATAATCTAAATTAGGCGTGACCTGAAAGAGCAGCTCTTTTGTGTGGATGTCATACACAAGGCATGTGTTGTGTTCGTCCACAACGGCTAACTTGCTGCGTGATGTGCTCATGTCCAGACAGCGCACGGATGTGTTCTGCTTCAGTAGCGTGATGGCAAATGGGTTATCCACAAAGATCTTTAGAATCTAAACAGATTAAGATTTGATACATTATTTGAATTTGATGTTGATTCTGAACTTTTATTATTGAGACAACAGAAATAAAGCTGTACTGTACAAAAAAACTGTATTAGATTATTACGCCAGGCTCCGATATAATTTTCAAAATAACATACAGCTCCGTTTTTTAATCCAACCAGAAGCCCCTCTCTTCCAGTTGGGCCACCGATCACTTTTATGTAGCGAATGAGAGACTCCATTAGCCACTCTTTCTCTTTCACAGCCGTGAAGGACAAACACTGCAGTCTCTTTTCCTAAAACACATATATACAAAAACAGAGGATAAAATACAAAATTAAACATTTTTTTTTACTTAGTTTATGTCTGTACTGTACAAACACAACTTGTAAAAATTATGGTCAAACTTGACTGAATTTGTGTTTATCACAGTACTAAAATCTTTTTAATCTTAAGGCTTATGCTGAAAAGAAATTAGTTTTGGATGTAATTTGGTTTTGTAATAAAGAATGAGCAGGTGTGTCCAGACTTGTACTATATAGAACCTGGAGGGACAGCATCCTGTAGAGTTTAGCTCAACTTCCCTTAACACACCCGCCTGAAAGTTATAAATTTGCCTGGAAAGAAAATGATTAGCTGGTTCATGTATGTTTGATCAAGGTTGGAGCTTAACACTGCAAGACACTGGCCCTCCAGGAGCAGGACTGGACACCTGGTATACTGTAGATGTATACCTGTGGGTTGCTGTGCACTAACTGAGGACCACTATTATTAACCTAAAAAAACACAGTACATTAAAACTATGACATTTATAATGAGTCCTGGAGTAACCTGTTCTCCACTAACATCTAGCTCCACGGTTCCCAATTATGATTCTATCAAGGAGCTCAAGTTATGCAACAGGAAGTTCAACAGGGAGGACTTTCTCTTTATGTGGTCAAAACTAAATTGTCCTAAACTGTAGATATATGTATATATTCCTGTTGTATGTTGGTTCATGTAGGTATGCAAGTTTGACTTATGCTCTGCTGGTATTCATGCATTTGGAGGAATCACAACTTAATGTATTTATGGTTGTCACATACCAAACCATATTTAAAACCTAATAGATCGTCTTCTAATTTTCCACCTGATTATGTATGTTGTGTAATCATAACAGGCATCACACTCTTTCTACAATAACCTGGATTAATGTTTGCAAATGTGCCATGTGACCATAAAAATTCTAATAAGGTGTTAACTGAGACAAAGGAACTTTCTCCCACTCAATAACTATTGGTTATATGCAAATATTCACTGGGCGTGACCTTTGTGAAGTTAACAATAACCACCATCACTGTCTGAGCTATCTTCCACTTTTCTTCTGCCGTTTCCTTGCTGATGTTTGACCTCTGGCCTTTCCTTGCATTTGTGTATGTTTTGTGTAACTTTTAAATATACAATAAACGTAGACAGACGCAATTGATGACAGACCTGAAGCGGTACGTGGACCGGACATGAGAGACACAAACAAACAACAAAGAATGAGACTACAGGAAACGCGGAAGGAACTCGAGATAACTATAAGCTTAGAGAACGCACGGAAAAACAAGCAAGGGTGGATAGAACAGACCAGCAAAGGAGAGTAGACACGAGGGCATTAAATACAAAGGGGAATAACGACAAACAGGTACGCGAAATTAACTTAAACAAGGAACAAGGAGACAAGGAAACAAGGAGGCGGGGCGATGACGTAAGACCGGTTAGCACATGGCAGATGAAAACAACAGAGCCATGTGCTTTCACACAGAACGCACACCCAGAGCGTGAGTTCAGACTCTGACTCAACCGGAACCGAACTGCAACAAGATGAGTCGGAATCTAAACCTCGCGCTCTGACATATAACACTGACTGTGTCAGGACAATGTGTACCTGAATTTTAAAAGATTTTTTTAGTGTAGACCTTTTAAAATAAAAAAAAACTGGTCTGTGGCCTTTATTTTTGTGGCTCAATTTGTTTTAGTTATTCACCACGTGTATATAGGTGCTCCCTGTATAGCTTTGGAAACAAAAAGTACAACTTTTCCAAAAAGCTTTTCCAAAAAGTACAACCCTTGTGCCTTCATAAAACAATGTTGTAATCATGTCGTTATACATAACCCCTTAATTTACACATTTATGTGTACACATACCAGTACACACACACACAGGTTATGAAAATCAACAATATGTTGTACGTGTAATCTAAGACATACAATACTAAGACATACAATACTGTTAGTATATTAATGGTTTATAAAGTGAGATCTATATCCAATATAATATAATATAATATAATAAATATCATATAATATAATTTTAACCATTTTAAACCCAGTTTGCTCATGGGTTGTGATTGCTGTAACTGTTGATGAACACATTGCAGGGGTTAGTAGGAATTTCCCCCTTTTTCTTTAGACAAAACGCTTTTTGTGTCTGTGTACTGGAATTCAATTTGAATGGGTCATTTCAGATCACATCACAGTGCGTCAAAAAACATTGGGGTCAAAATTTCTGGCCTAACCATGAAATCATTTCAGTCTCTCTACTTGTTTTGTGTGTTTGATCATGACCAGACAACTCTCAGACTGAGGTTAAAGATATCAGATACAGACATGCTGATATTCTGTTGGATAATTGTTTGGTTCATCACTGGCTGAAAGCGGTTTATCTCATAACGTTATACAGGACCACTTCCATGATCCCTTACAGCTTAGATTAGGGTTTCTCCAATATTTCTGTCTCTGTATATTTTGGATAATTTGACACATTTAAAACATTACTTTTCAAATTTATTATTTAGCATTACATTTTGTAGGATTCTCTGTGTTGTTGCACTCTTTACCTGACACAGTATGATGTGCTGGGAGCAGACAACCAGTAGGTTGCACTCAAATCGTCTGCAGATTTTCTCCTTGACACGGTAATGCATGTCAGAGGTGTCATCAGAGTACAACTCATAGATGAGGATCTTCTCAGGTAGCTGGATTGCAAGCCTGCTACGGTAGATGGCGATCTTTTTTACAAGCTCGCGGCATTTTATTCGCACTACAAAAGTAACATTGTGGGGAAAACATAGAAAATTGACAATATATATTAAAACTCTAGCAATAAGCATTTTGTCTGTCCATACTGAATAAGAAAATTCTGTGTGATGTGTCAACCACAAATGACAATTTCAGAGTGGACAGTTCCCAGCCCTTTGGCATAGAAATAGAAGACAAAAGACCAACAAAAATAAATATCATATACACATATCATATAAAAATAAAGTCATATACACCTAGGATTGCATGGGGATGAGTACATTATGACAGAAATTTGGGGGAAACTATCCCTTTAAGACAATAGTACATGAGATATCACCTTTCTGCTCAGTGATGAGGTGTTGTACGATGACATCAGTCATACCATCCCTGTAGGCATAGCGGTCTTTATATAAGCCATGAACTGTGCTGAAGATAAGCTGGAAAAATGCTATAGTTCCATCCTGACAACCTAAAACCTGAAGAATGGGACAGAACAACAGGACAAAGACTCACAGAAATATATAAGAGAAAATATATAATTTTGTAACTATATAAGAAAGTTACAAAAATGGTAGTGAAAACAAAAGTTTGGACACCCTGCACGGTCGGTAACACCACAAGTCTTGTGATTTTTTTTCTGGCAATTTCTGCTCACTCTTTTTGGTCAGAATTTTAGGTTGTCTTCCAAGCACTGCTCTTTTAAAGCCTATTCACAGATTTTCAATTATGTTTAGGTCTGTATGTTGATGATATTAAGGGCCATGGCAAAAGTGCGAAGGGCCCTATTTTCCATAGGATTATTGGGGCCCAAGTACTTAAAATGTAAAGGGCCTTATTGTGTTCCTTAGGATTATTATTGTTTCTTTTTAATTATTTTGTCATGGTTTTTGGGGCCTTTGGGTATCTTAACATGCTCAAAAACCCCTGTGTTGGCCATTATGACTGGGCAAAGGCTGGCACATGGGCAGGGCAGGTGGGCTCGGTAGCACACCCTGGTACGGGCACAAAACAGTGGTGCATAAATCAAACATACATGCACGCACCTGTACAAAACTTGGTATGTCATGTCGACCCAAACAACTTTCGCACTGACATTTCTTAGCTTCACTAAGTCAACCATTTTAGAACTTAAATACTCCTCCTCAGAATTTCATGTGATTGTCAACTTGGTGAGCATCATGCCAAGACACTGAAGATTCAAACGGATTTTTGATATCTCGATTCCCTTACCATGGCGAGGCAATCAATTTATGGCAATAAATGTACCAGGAGGTGTCAAATATCTTCTGCATGTGTTAAGTAATCAACATCAATTTTGGGAAATATGTTTAGTGTTTTGAGCTGATCACAATAATGTGGCTATTGTCACAGTTATAGCGCCACCAACTGGCAGCAGGAAGTGTGTAACTATGCTTATAACTTTTGACTCTTGAGTCCTAGAAACAATTTTTTTTCCTTTCATTCCTTGGCTTATGCTGATTCCAACGTACCCTATAATGTTATTTCAGTCACAGACATTTTTCTGCCATTTTGACTTTTCCAAAAACCTACTAAGGACCCTGAGGACTTGGATATGCAACTTATTTTGCACACTGATTTTTGCATACTATACAGTAGGAAAGCATGCATATTCAGATGCATGAAGAGCAGAAAATTTTGACCAGGGTGCCCAAACTTTTGCATGCCATTGTACAGTGGCACTTAAAATAATAAAACTTGTGATGTTCAAATATTGAACTCAAAGCCTCACCCATCTCATTTTCTGATTAGGTATGCACTGACACATTTTACACCTTCAGGCTGTCTTACTATTAATAAACAACCCTGAATAGATGCAAAGACACTCTAGCGAACGCTGTAAAGACTGCTATCATTAGGCGCTAGGTAAAGCTCATAAAACCTATCCATAACATGTCCAGATAATGTTACATAACAAAAATTTAAATAAAGATTTGAAATGTAACAAATATTTTTAGCATAAAAAATAAGTTTACATTTAGACCATTTGGATTTTTTTAAATAAATTTCATGAATTAAATCTCAGACCACATAATTGGAGTCTGGCTTCACACGGCAGGTCCAGACCCAGGAGTTCTGTTCACCAATGGTTCCGAGTCGAACGCCGTCTTTAGTGTAGAGTGAGGCCTGTTTATCTGAGCCACCCATCACAATGTATTCACCCTTAGAGAAAAAGCTTACACAGCATGGGTCAAAGTTCAAATGTCGGTCCTTCCCTATCTGAAAAGACAAGAGAACACCATTCATTTCAGTCTGGAAAAAAATGGATTAGTCATAAATTTCTTCCAAATTACTTAAAATGCAACACAATCTGCCAACAGCACTAAAAAAAATTCAACAACAAAATAAAAAAACACTCACAGCAGCCTTCACCAAAATGCCTTTCAAGCACTTTTCAATACAAAGCCCGTAAAGTCCAGTCACCAGTTATAAATTGTATATAAAGTGTAAGGAAACACAATCTAATCTCCTATACTCCATAAAATGTACAAATTTAGGAGAAATTAAAGGCATAGTTCACCCAAAACTGAAAATCTATTAAAAAAAAATGTTACACACAAGAAAAGGTCATATAAGTCCTACACAAGAAAAATAAAGGTTTGGAATGACATGAGGGTGAGCAAATGATAGAAAAAAATGAATTTTTTAAATTACCCTTAAAAATACATTTTTTTCCAAATTTACATTTATATCCTGTAAATCCTGCACAGTAAAACCCTGATTTGTTTCTCTAGTAATATTTATCAGAATTAAATTATTGATCAAATGAAAATAAATAATGGGCTAACAACAGCAAACTAACTTTGAAAGCATAAGATCTAAAGTGAGTCAGTTTGCAAGAAAATGTGATAATTCAGAAGATAGAGAAAACATGATGAGGCAGAATGAGAGCGCGCAAGCAGGAAGATCATATTTCATGTTTAGGAATGCATGTCTGGATTCTGTCTCCTGTCTCGCTCTCTTACATAAAAGCCTCTGTAGTTTTCGGCCAACACCATGTCACATTCATTTCCTAAATGGTCTTTATTGTACTGTCTGCAGATGTCTGTTAGTCTTTTCAGACCACTAGAACACAGAGCATATGTTTCCCCTCAGCGAAGGGACACGCCTCCATTTCTTTCTTCAAATATCCCTACATCCAGGACAACAGCAGTTTTTACCAGCTCCTATTAATCACACTGTAATGCAAACATCATGCTGAGTGTTTGTTTAGACAGCACTTGAGGCTACTACGTTACAGCTACGTAACGAGCAAGGCATATTTTTCCTTAATTACTATACTTCCCATGTGTACCAGGGGAGGACATGCAGAGAGGCTATAATTACTATGTTTAACAGGGAAGAAGTGCTGATACAGTAGATCAACCTTGTACACACTGTACATGCAATACATAGATGCTTTGTGTAAATCTTCACAGTAAATGCAATCCAGGGTTAACTCAAGGTGAGAAATTATGTATGACTTAAAGAACCACTGCTAGATTGGCATTACAAATCGTTTGGTATTATTATTAATTATTATTACAATTACATAGGGAACAGATTATTCCAGACAAGTGTAAGACAAGTCTGAGAAACCCAATAAACTTTAAGCAAAATTGAAGAATGAACAGGCATGAGGTCATTTTGAAAAACAATAATAAGAATTTTGGGTTTTGTCTTGATGGTTTAAATTGAACCAGCATGAACTTTTAGAAAAACTTTCTCTGGACCATGGCACATACAGTAAATGGTTATAATTAACATAAATGACATAAAATGACATACAATTTTGTCTAATCAAGTATCATGGCAGTGCACTTCAAATGGGAAGTCAAGTGCACTACATAATGAAGTGCAGAATTACTCCTAGCAGGACATATTACCCCATCCAGTGTACTCTGGTATGCATATAGTGTATTCATTGCGGTGTTTAATGCATACAGTTTTATCTCCTGCATTTGTATATTTACTATTGATATAGAAACAGGATATATTGAGGGACCCATGCACATAAAAGCTAATGACCTTTAGTTTATGTTATACTCTTCAACTACTTGTAATTGTTAATTAATGGCAAAGTAATATTTGTAGGAAGGACATTCACATATTAAAAAGTATTTTGTTGGGCAAAGGAAGAAGATATTTTTGGCCTAATTTTGTCAAACTTAACCAGTACACCAGCATATAGTAGGGATGCGTGTTATACCAGAGCAACAGTGTTACAGTGGTCTCCAAATACTGGCGGTGGCACAGTATTGTCAATCTAAAATGATAATACTATTATTGCAATTGTAAGTGCAGAAATAAAAACTAGCATGTGGTACATGGGCTGAACCTGATTGTAAAGCACGACCTATATTAATAAAGCCAAATAATCCTATAATATTAAAGGCCATTCACATAGGCCTTTACATTCACATAGAGGACACTAGACAGACTACACCGCTTGACATAAATTAGAATAAGCATAAATTAGAATAAGCAGCTAGAGCTGTGATGATGATTTGAATTTAATTTGGTAAAATAAATTCAAATGTATGTCTATGGCAAGACATAGGGTGTAGTTCTAGCGTATTAGATACTGTTTTAGATAGATACTGTATTAGATAGCGTATCTAATACTCTACTGCGTATGTTATAGCGTATTAAACATGTATTAGATACTGTTTCTGATGCACCTTGCACAGCGAGCCACGAACACTGTTCAGTTCCAGCATTAGACTTAATGCAATGGGCCATCTGTGTGACTGTCAAGCTGCATACTCGTAGGCAAAAGTGGCATCACTTTCCCATTCCTGTTATAATATCAAACATGTTCTCCCCACTTAGTGAAACACCCGCTGACACATCTGTTGCAAGAACCCTGGTCTTTACTAATTCTATTCTTCAGAACACGAACAGAGGCATCAGCAACTATAGTTGTGTGTGTACCAAGAGCAAGAACATCTGACATCAGTTTTGAGATCAAAGCTTCAAGGCCAATTCTTTACATAGATATGCTAAGACTGTTATTCACGCTGGCACTCAATGTTCTGCCTAGCCAAATTGTAAATACGAACTGAAATGAACAATGACAAAGAATCATCTTTAAAAATAAAAGAAGCTGGCTATGTTTTCAAAGACACACTAACCTGTTTCCCACTGAGTTGGTAGAAGGACAATTTCTGTCCCCAGTCAGCCACTGCTAAAATATCATTGTGTTCATCCCTGAAACACACATGTACAGACAGTAATGTGAATTTGTATTTTATGTTCCCAAAAGGAACTCTGTACTGTAGTTTCCAACATTTTGGTTCACCAACACGAATAAGCATTGTGATATTTGATAAACCTAGGGACACCCAGCTAGTATCTCTGATTGATGCACAGTACATAAGTATGTTTGTACTTTTTGTCACATCATACACATTAATACTGTGTATTTGGTGCAGATGAGCCAGTATCTTCAGTTCATAAAAGAATAGGAGAGGACCTGGGGAGGGGTTCAGTCCTTTCGGTTGGAGATAAGAAAGGAGGAGTGGCCGATAGAGAGAATCACTAATGAGCGCGAATCACCTAATCAAAGACGAGCGTGTATGGACTCTCTCTCTCGCTCTTTCTCTCTCTCTCGTTACTTGAACCCACTGGTGAAAAGGACTGCTTGTTATACCAAAAAGAAATACAATGAGGAAAAATAATCTCCGAGGTTCAGAGAGATTTCATGCAAGTAGACTTTCAAAAATTGCATGATTAATATGCATCATATATGTGTGTGCGCTTAAAAAATTGGGTGGTTTCTACTGTGTTCTGGGGGATGTTAGGTTTTTCTAGGTGGTTGTGAGAATGTTTGGCTGCTCACTGGCTCAGGTCAAAAGAGTCCACCCCTAAGTGTCTATGAAATTATGGTCTTAATATATGCCTCGGGATTAGTGTAAATCTATGGGATTTTTTGGTCCCATTTTATCATCCACCAGATGAAAATCCTAAACTCTATCACATACCTCAGCAGACCACATGTAGGACAAGTCATACTTGGGTTTGAATTTGTTAAACTATTTTAATGTAAGTGTGAGTGATAGTAGTAGTGGTACTTACCTTAGAAAACACCAGTAATTATCTACTGGCAACACAAAATACTACTTTAAACAGACACACATAACAGCACAGGATCAGTTATTCTCTACTTGAGTCACTTCAGCCTGAGAATAGAGGACTGAACAAAAATCACTAGTGCAACACCCCCCCCTTGAGTTTGATAAACACACTGCTCATCTCAAATAAACCTTATATAACCAGAAGAGTTTACAGAAAAAAATAAAGCATTATCTCTGCTGTGGTTTAACAATATATACAATGACTTTGAATTGCCTGTGAACACTTATGTCACATTCATGGCTGAAGACTGTTACCACAATCACAAGGTTCAAGCAAAACATTTCAAATATTGAAATAAAACAAGTGAAGTGAAAGTGACCTATTTGTCAGATATGGTAACCCATACCCGAATACGACCTCTGCATTTAACCCATCACTGGTGAGGAGTGAACACACACTGCAAGGCGTGAACACGCACACACCCGGAGCAGTGGGCAGCACATTACTGCACCCGGGGAGCAATTGGGAGTTAGGTGCCTTGCTCAATGGCACTTCAGTTGCAACCCCCCAGTGCTGGAATTGAACCAGCAACTTTTTGATTACAAGTCCAACTCACTACAGTAGGCCACAACTGCCCCCAACAATGGATGCGTTTTCAAAAAAAGACAAACACACACTGAAAAATGTTAAGAATTAAAAGAGGAATTATACAGTTTGTTTTTATCAATACTGACCTGAACAAGTTATTTCACATGCCAAATGTTTACAAATATCCACAAGACACAATAACTAAATTTACAAAAACAACCAAGTTCAAGTTTACACATGCGTGAATCTTAATATTGTGTGTTGTCACCCAGATGAACAACCATGAACATTTTTGTTTTGTGATTGTTGCGAGTCCCTTGTTTGTGCTGACAGGACAGTGGCACCCCTACTGTGTCCTTATGTTTGTGTGACTTCAGCCGTATGTATTGGTGGAATGTGCTCACAGATAAACACAACATAGACACAAGACAACACATACACTTTTTTGTGTGGTATGTTCACATTCATAGTGGGGTGTATGGATTCCGACACTTATGTGGTTCTGTTTTAGATGTTGGAACATCTAATGCTGCTAATGCTGGACATTCTTAATCCATATTGTGTGTCTGTGTGGCAAGTGCATGGCTTTGGTTTCAGTTTCCTTGTCATTTGTCTTCAGTGTTATGTTTTCTAATAAAGCTTATGTTAGTGTTTCTTGTCTTTGTTTGTTTCTATGTGCCATGTGCCATGCTGTCAGCCTTATGTATTGACCCTGACCCTTGTATTACACTACTGGGTTACGCTTTAGGGTGTCCTTATTAATGCCTATAGGGCAAATATGTTATTGCAGCCTCTATGGTCCTCAAAGTTTTTGGTTCCCAGCCATAGAGAATTAGAATGAGAGGATGAGGATACTCAGCTAGAAGTCTTTGATTGATTTGACTGACCCATAAGCTTGTGTCAGAATGCAGCTGACAGAAACATCCTCTGCATCAAACTTGTTCTTTCTTTCATTAATACAAATTCCAGCAAAGATCAACTGGTGAACAAATAAGTAATATAAGTAATATCCTACCGTGGTTTATAGACTGTCTCACTAAACATTTGCTAGACACTGTTTGCCCGACATCTGTGCGAGCAAAACTTGGTATCATTCTCACACCATGTTACTCTCCTTAATTCTCTTTCATAGTTAAAGCTGCAATCCATAACCTTTTGGATTTCAAACAAACCAAAAAATTGTATTGAGCTAGTGCATAACATGTCAGTGTTGTCTCCTTACCATACTCTAATTCCCAATAATAAGATTTCCCAGAAAATGTCAGTTTGACTTCAATATACGTAAATACAAGTATGTAAAGTTTTGTTTCAAACAGAGATGTGATAGGGAGAGTTGCAGCTTTAACCCCCCTGTATATCTTATCCCGTGTGGCACACAGAAAATTTTTAGAGGGGTGGCCAGATGAAGCCAACAAATATCTCAGGGCAGCACACCAGTACAGCTTGGCTGCAGTGTATTTAATAGTACTGGTATCAAATGGTTGTGCCACTGTCGGTGTTGTGTTTGACAACATGACAGGGTTTGTGTTTGTGTTCAAACATACATGGCCAGTGTTTTGGTTGATGTTTTCATTTTTTGTTGCAATGTTTACAGTACATTGATGAAGTCTTTCTCAATCTGTTGTTTTGGGAACATGGAACATCGTTATGCAATGTGATGCAAAACATGACAGTGGGAAACTCCCTCTGCTTTCTGATTGGTACAGTCTACATATGACATGACGCGTTTCTCATGCTTTCTGACCCTTTTGGTTTAGCTGCTGCATGTCCGTTAAGACTTTAGGGTTAATGCTGTCAGGACTCCAGTCTGTTCGTCCCAGGTTTGCATTGTTTTATATGTTGTGTCGGAGCACACTGTCTGTTTGACAGTTCGCCACATGCTCCATTGTCCGCGTCTACGTCCACGTCCCTACGTCTCTCGTTCCGTCCCAGCTGTCTTCTATCTCATCTTCCACACCTGTTTGCTAATAATCACTTACCCTTTATAACCCATCCAGTCGTTGTCAGAGCGTTTTTGGTTGTTTAAATACCTGACCTGAGTCTGTTAGAATTCTGAGTTGTTGTTCCCGTTCCATCCAGTCCAGTCTTGTCCGCGTGGTTTCAGGCAGTTTTTCATCTTGTGTTTTGTTTGTTTTGCAGTTACTCCCTCACGCCCATCCCAAATATCATCTGCCCTTCGTCCCGGACTCCGCTGCAGCCCATCCACATCTGCCTGCTCTCCACTTGGTCCCCGCATCTCCGCCCAGCCATTTCCGCCCGCCGAATCTCCTGCCTGTCATCCTCCTGAGGTCCCGCTGCCTTCATCATCCTTCCCATCTGCGTCGGAGCTGAGACCCCCCCTTCTCTGTGGCTGAGTTACATTCTGTTTGGAGTCATATCATTTCTGTGCTTGCCTTCTTTGTCAATAAACACTTGCATTTGGATCCTCTCTCTCGCTCTCTCTCTGTACTCTTCACAAATGCCCACTGTGCAGCCAATAGCTGCATAACATTTTACAGACTTCCCAGACAGTGATTTGAAATTAGTTGTTAGTCAAATAAAAACTACAGTAACTGTATTCTTGAGGTTTAGTAATGGCTTACTAGCTTTATTCTCTCTTTTATCTCTTTTATCATAACTAAATAAAAACCAGTGGGCAGATTAAAGAGATGATTAGGTAAAAGTATGGGTTGATCAATTGCAAGGCAGTCTTGCAATTATGTTTTTATCAGTGTGATAATAGAAAACTGAGAAAATAGCAAATGTTTCGACAACATTTTTAAAACCTATTTTTGAACCAAGGAACACATTTTTAGTTCTAAAACATACAGTGTTTTAAAAATACAACAATCAAAATATTAAGGAAATTTTGTCTTTTCATTTCTTGTCCTCCAAAATACTGACATCAGAGGTGATGATGTGGTGCAACAATGAGGTAATCTTACTTTGATGGGTTCCAGACGATGGACCAGATGGGTGAAAAAGAGCCACCTGGTCTCTCAATCTTCACTTTCTCCTCTCCGTTTTTATTTCTGATGCTGACCACACCGCTCATCATGCCTAGAGCCAAGTACTGCCCATCATTGGTCCAACTGGTATCACAAGAAAAGAATGTCAGAAAATAAAATGGTTAAAAAAAAAGTCACCCCAGAATGAAAATTCTTCTCATAAATTTCTCATCCTCATGCCATTCCAGTTTTAAGAGTTTTTATCTTCAGTCAAACACAATCAGTTATGTTAAATACTCCAGTTCTTTCCAGCTTTATAATGGCATTAATTAGGGTTCAGCATTTTAAAGCTCCAAAAAGCAGATCCATCCATCATAAAAGTAACTCATGACTCCAGTTGGATAACTTATCTGATTAGTTGTCACATGTCTCTTGACTGTGTGTTTAATCAAAATGCATATGGCTAGCCACAAGACACAAGAGAACCAATGACCAACATCTGGCATGACAAATTAAGAAAATAACTACAGTATCTTGAATAAAGTTAAATTAACAAATATAAATAAAATCTTAAACTTTTTAACTTTGCTCTTCTGCAGACACACTTTGTGTTGCACTGAGTTGAACTGCTACTCCCGCTCACGCTCAAATTTTCCAAATGGTGTTTTTTGCACATTTAATCAGCACCTGCGGTGTTAAAATGTCCCCTACTGGTTAAACTTACTTGTTACCATATTTGATAGTACTTAATTAAAATAATCAGAGCTCTTGTGATTTAATTTATTTCGGTTCACAATCAATTAATTGCGCGGGCCTAAAAGAAAGTCATAAACATCTGGGATGGCATGAGGGTGAATAAACTGAGAGTTTTTTCATTCTGTGGGGGAGTTTTCCTTAAAAAAAAAAAAGACTTCCTAAAAAATGACTCTGATGCTCAATGCTTTGAGTTCTCAAAATGCTACACTGGAACTCACCCGCAACATGTGATCTTACTGCTAACTTTATGTTTGGAAACTGACTTCTGCTCAGGAGACCACAGACCTGCAGTCCAAAGCAAACATATGTCATTAGAGAAGGTGTCTAAGGGTGTGTTTCAGGGCAGCTTTGACAAACATAATACAGGATAATAAGAATTTGATTAAATGATAATAAGGAATTGTCAATACTTTTAATGTAGATGTTGTCCAATATTCAGTCGCACTAACTTTTATCTGACAATTTTCTGTATACTTCTTTCAAACTGCACCCAAAGAATGCCACTTTCTGGAAAACAATAGACTCCCACAAAACTTCATCTTTATCTCAGACATAACATTGCTAATTGACGTCTGATCAGGTGGGTCCTTTTCAATGCTAATTATAACTGATTATGTAACGCCTCCATGTGGAAAAAGCATCTGGATGTTTAAGGAGAGCTGGTAAAAGGTTCAGGGGGATTCTGTAGGCACATGAACCCCTATTGTGCTGTGTGTTCTTACACAAAACACTGCTTTTCCTATATGAAGGTTTTTTTGAGTATGTAATTTTTGTTTTATAATCTCTGAATTGGTTATGTAACTAACATGATACATTTACATGAGAAATTATTTTATTTTTTAAGAAGATCTGATGTTTCTACACATTATTAGAGTTAGAGCAGTGGATCTCAACTTTTTGTGTCATACCCCCCAACCCCTTATTGTCCACAATAATATATTTTAAAAACATCCCACTCATAACTTCTACCTAGGCCTGTCACGATAACAAATTTTGCTGGACGATAAATTGTCCAAGAAATTATCGCGATAAACGATAATATTGTCGATCTGAGACCATTTTCATCTAGAATAATGATAATGGCATAATAATGCACATATGCCTTTCAAAATTCAAAAACGTTTATTTTTAGACTATTTAACACTGAAAATGGAAAACATTTTAAATATCCACAATAACAATGAACAAAACAACC
>JAZGTI010010921.1:6192-17179 GCA_036877585.1 Botia kubotai | reverse complement strand
CTCGACTCCAGTGCTGATTGGACGAAGAACATGTCAATCATCGAGCACAGTGAGCATTAGAAGAGAGTTGCGCTCCAGGTACCGAACGTACCGTTATGCTTCTATAATAACACGAACGCATGAGCTCCTCTCTCGTTTACATATAAATCTTGTTTTGAGCGACTTTAAACATGTTTTAAAGACATTTAAGTATTTCTACATAATTGGACATATTGGCTGTTGCATGTATACCATTTTGCTTATATTATTATTTATGAATATAAGTAACTATATTTTTAGCCCTTTTTGTTACTGTGGTCAAGGTTGTTCAAATCACAAGAAGGCTTTAGATTGTTCTTTAGACTATTCTGCCTGTAGACTAAATACTTTCATCATATTCTCAGATTGAAGGTGCATAATTTAATTCCTTTGAATAGCTTTTGTGTGAAGTTACTCGTGCCCGGCTAGGAAACATGTCATGCATTTTATTACTTTATTTACTTAACTTTATCAGTCAACCGTCGCTACAGTTTCTATACACATTAACTTGCGAATACCACCATCTGGTGGATATGTAAAGTAATTTAAATGCAAGTCACTCAAAAGAAATCAATCAATAGTAATTGATAACAATAAATAAAAAACATTCATCTATAAGAATAAATTGGAAGAGAAAAATATTGCTTAATTATGAGTTCTGAAATGATTTAAGTAGATTTAATTACATGCCCCTATTTTCTTTGAACTCTGTGTAAATGTGTTTTTTCAAGGGTGTATTTGCTCAGTGTGGTATGTGAATTAATATCAGGTCAGAAGGTCCACCGGTCCATGTTTCAGATAGCAACAGACAGACAAAGCTGATTCTTTTCAGTGTCTCTTAACCTTGTTTACAAATCTCCCTGTGTACAGGCTCACAAAAAAGACCTGAATGTTACTGCTGATTAAATAAAGCTTTCGTTTAGTTATAATAAGCAAATAATAAATAATAATACAAACAGACAATTAATCTTAATTATTAATTTATTATTTAACTTATTATTTAATGTAATAAACTATATTAAAGCATTGCTTGGAAAGTATATATAAAATTGTATATTAAAAAATGTGTTACATGAATTTTCATCTTTTATATTTTGTATATAGTTTCATATACAGTTTATGATTTATTATCCATAAACCTCTGGCCAATTATCTTTTATCTATTTATTCATAACTGTTTTAGAGGTAAATCCTGTTATTGCAGGCTCCATTGTGACAACATGCCCCATATGGTGTGACATGGTATTCATGTTTTAAATGAACAGTATTGTTTTTCCTGGCCCATGACAGTGTAAATGTTCAGTAGCATTTTACAACTTTTGTGTCCAAACAAAAACTGACATTTAAATATAAACAATCCTAAAAATAGTTTTTAAGGAAACAGTGTTACTCACTTAAGTCCCTGTCTAAAGATTACTGACCTTATAGTTAACAAAACCAATGTTGTACAGCAGAGATGATGATGGTGATGACGGATAATGAATAATCAGTCCCTTCACACACAGTCAGAGAAGAATATATGACTAGTCTGTGTTACACATTCAAGTTTTAAATAGTCATTTCAATGAGCTGAGTCTCTCAGGGGTGACATTTCTGTTACAGGAAATCATGTTCAGTCAGTAAGTCTGGAGAGTATGAGTGCAGGTGACGAAGATTTTAAGTTCATATGCAACTAAATGTTGATTTAGTCTATATGACACTGTGTAAGTGTATTTTCTTGCCAGTCCAGTCACACAGTCTTGAGGAGTTTGATGACTTGGTGGAAGAAATTGTTACACAGTGTGACCGTGAGGGCCTGAATTTTTTTGTACCTTCTGCCAGCCACTGTAACACACACACTTACATCATCAGACACACTGTAACACACACACACTCACATCATCAGACGCACTGTAACACATTCACATTTAGTGGATGTGAGTATTATAAGTGTGTGGGATGCAGAACACACACTCATCTCTCTAAAAGCAAATGGATGCTTTAAACACACTTTATGAACTCTTCCTGAAGAGTCTTGCTTAGAAAACAAAGTTATCTGATGTCTGATGACATCATCAGTTCAGACAGACAGACAGACCTGACTTTAGTGTGGTCTTGTTTAATCTCCTGGTCTCTTGATAAACAGACAGACAGACAGACAGACAGAGTGTCACTGGTCTCCTTTACTAAGGCTCATATTCCATTATGCTGCTGGTAAACGTAATAATGATGCAGAAATGATCTGGTGTGTTTCCTCTGAGATGCTCAGCTTTCCTGGAGTTCCTGGAGTTACATCAATGTAAATGGTTTTAAAGGTCCATTCAGATAATGTGCTGAAACATACATTTGCTGGTATTACACATCCTTCCTTTATACACAGCTAGTTATAAACAATATAACCTAACCCTAACTTACACTCAAACCCTAACAGAAACCTCAAAGAACTCATAGACTCATAAATTTATAGTGGTTTCAATGTCATTGAATTTAATTTTTTTATATTTACTAGAAGTCTCACACAAACCTGTGACACTATTACATTTAAAAACATGATTTTGCTGATTTATTAACATTACTTCAGATGACATCACACACACACACGCGCACACACACATCTTTTAGGTATGGAGGAATTAAATAGATTTGATGATTTCTCAGCATGTTCAGCATCGGTGCTCAGAGGCATGATTCAGACACATAAGAAAAATTGTGTTGATTCTGGCTGAAACTCATCAGCTTGTAAATGTTTTCGATTTCATAATTTCACATTACTCACTGTCACACACGCACTGACATCAACACAAGCGTCTCTGTGTGTGTTTCATTTAGGCAACAGCAAGAGCACTTCATTCTAGAGATGGCATTTTTTATTTTATTTTGAGCAAATGAAGTAAAAGTTTTCAGATTTATTGTTATTTCAGCCATTTGCATGTGTAGACGTCTGCAGTCACACAGTTACACAGACCTGCAGGAGTTCAGGCAGCCAGCTGAGATGAATCTGAGTCTCATGTACTCCAACAGTGTCTGTCTGTCCGTGTGTGTGTGTCTCTCTCTCTCTCTTTGTCTGCTCTTCTGTCTGCACTAATAAAAGAAGAAGCTTGAGGGAAACTTGTCAGCTAATGAATGAAGTTACACAAACATCAAAGCCATTAAATATGAGGAAAGTAAGTGCCAGAGGACCTTTCACAAAAGTGTCTTTGAATAAACAACAAAAACTAAACTATTGTGACATACAGCTTCAATGAATATGGATAGCATATAGCTCAGAGCATTTGTAAGTGTTTGATGAGAGATGTTTGATTTTAAACTAAATGTAGACTAAATGTAGACTGTTTTCAATGGGACTGTGGCTTCATCCTCAAATCACAAGGAAGCAGAAAGTTTCCAATGGTTGTGACAAAACAGCGATGGGGTCAGAAAGCCATTAACCTTTACATTTCACAGATCAGAGTGATAATATCAAACCGTCAGAGGAGAGAAGACATCTTCACGCACACATGCACACGCACACACGCGCACACACACACTTCCTTTAACACAGAAGAGAGGCGCAGAGACAGTGAGCACTGGGTGCCGTTGAAATGAGTCTCTGGCCTCTTTGATTGATTGTATGTAATTATTCATCTTTTCTTTTATTCATCTATTCATCTTTTCTTGGATTTCATGCCTCATGATTACTTATAATAATTCTCTGCTCTCCTGATGCTCTTTTACACAGATTTACACAGGCTTCAATAACTGTTTTCATATAAATTTTGAATTTTTCTCATCCACCAATTGATAGCAAACATTTCGTTCATCAGAGTTTGTCTGTGTTCAGATTTTTTTTTTTTATTAAATTCACATCTTGATAAAAACAGCTACTGAGAACAACAAACCTCACAACACAATATTACAGCTCCACAATATTCATGAGAGATGACCTTTGACCTGCCCTTTAGACCTTAAACATTTATTGTGCCATCACACTCACACTTCCTGTTTGTAGAGTTTTACTGCAACAAGAACAGTTTTGTTTGTTGTACACATGTATAACATTAAACAACAGTGACTCTAGCTGTCGTTTTACAAACGCTAAAGTAAGAAAACTGTCTGTTACTCGTGAGATGCAGGCAGGCTTAAATGCAGAAACATCACCCAACAACTGCCATTTCCGTGACACAAAACTGCCAAAACTATTGGTTTATTTACCAAACAATGGTGAATAAGAAATTAGAAACACATAATTTAACAAACGTACATAAAAAATAAAAGTATACTGTATATCTGTATAAATAGTCAAAAGTACTAACAAAAAAATATAAAAAGACGGGAGAAACAGGACCCTGTCATCTCTAAACATCTCTTACATTAATCTTCCATAAACGTTTTACTGTTATTACATTTTGTTACACAGTTACCCATGATTGTATTCATGTTTTTCAATTGAAAAGGGTTTATATGAGAGAACTCAAGCTCCCATAACTCCCTGCGCGTCAGAGAGCCGTGGGCGGACGTATGGGCGGAGTCTCGGTTCGTTCAGTCAGTGTCAGGCTGCTGGAGGAGCTCCACCGTGCGACCGACACCCAGACCGAGTGGAAAATGTAAAAAAGGGAGATTCGGGCTCGGGAATAACGGCAGAAAACCGTCACACGAGTATTTCTCTGTGGATTAAAGATGATATCTAAGATGAAGCGCTGAAGGTGAGACGTTTATGAGATGCAACCAGCTGAAGTTCCTCTGAACGCGAGCGACGCAACGCAAGCGCTGCGGTTATAACTGACGCGACGCTTGCAGCGCAGACAGTGTTGTTGATTATAACCGACGCGTTGTAGTTTTGCTGCGTCGCGTCACACGGGTTCAGTGGCTGTTGTAGTCAGAATAAGGGTTAAAGTAACAGTCGCTTCACAAAACGAAGCATTTTAAAATGTAGTTTCGTCCGAGCGGAAGGTCCGAGAGCGTTTAGTGTGCGTGTTCGGGCTCTTTGTCACCCGGATGGGCGGAGCTCCGCTGTGAGAGGTACAGTGCTCTTGTTTCTCTTGGCTGTTTGGACCGGTTTTGTTTTGATTGGGTGTTTGGGGAACATGTAGAACCCCGTTTAAAGAATCGCAGCTAATGTTTAAAGAGTCTTTAAGTTTGAACTTAAAACAACTGTAACTTCAGTTATTATTACTGCAGTAACGTGTGGTAACTCTCAAGCACCCGTCGTCGAAAAACAACACGGCAAATATTCCGAAAGCTGTGGAAGAGCGCATAGTTATTTAATGGGATTTTACAGTAATAACAATAACTGAAGTGAATGTGGAAACTTTTTCACACTCGTGGTGAATGTGGGCCGGGTTTTGTCTTATTAGTTTCGCAGCAGTCAGGACTGGCTCGGGTCCGACAGTACAGACGCGCTGAGTCAGTAGTGTCTATAGGAGTGTTGTCAATCAGCGGGATTTCTTTAGACATCAAAGTCGCTTTCTGATTGGCTGCTGACTCATGAGCTGTGATTGACACTTTGAAATGTTTAAATCCATTGTTGAGTTGAACAGCCTCAATATTTGCATATCTTAGTGATTCATATAATTATTAAATCCCAACCTTTAGGCAGATTCGTTTCTTTTTAACCTCTCTTGAATTGTTGTAGCTATATTGCATTTATTGCAGTGTATGTTGTAAATGCGCTTTATATATAATAATGTTTGATTATTCATGTATTCAGATTTCTATTGTATTCCTATAAAAAAGTTTGTCAGGTAGACAGCTCACTTTAGGTGCGCTTCCAGTCAAGAACACAATTTATTTATACTACTTGTTGTCTTGTCAGAGTAATACTATACAACAGAATGCTTGCTTTGTTACCACATAATTTTATTTAACACTTTGAAGACACCTGTAATGCTCAAAAATGCTGTCTACTATACATACAGCTACATTTTGGCACACACCCACTGGGTTTTTTGCAAAGTTTTGTCAGTATGAAACAGCATTTGCAACAGCATTTGTGTTGTGTTTTAAAGTTCAGCAATATGCAGTGTGGAAGAACTGTAGTGGTCTCTATGACAGATAGATTTTGGATTGAAAAATATCTTGACATCATTATAGAAAAAAAAATTGTTTTACAGGTGAAATGAGGCAGTAGTTTGATAAAAGACAAAAACATTCTTTTTCTATGAAGAAAAACGTATTTGTTATTATTTGCGCTAATTTGTTTGCCATAAAAAGAGGACTGACTACTAGGAAAGTAAATAGGGTCAGTTGTGATGTTAACTACAATTGTAAGTGTGTGTGTGTGTGTGTGTGTGTGTGTGTTTCAGGGTGTATCAGCCTGTTAAAGCAGCATTAAAACAAACAGCTATGAAACATGGACAGCTATGAGCAAGATCTCGATGTGTAGGTCCAGTATTCACGAGTGTCACCAGTGTGTATATCTGCACACCTCTGTGTTTGTTTACCCTGTTATGTCCTGAAGGTGGGAGGAGCTGTCACTCAGATGCATCATGATGATTGACAGGTGTCTGTGGAGACACCCTCACAGGATTTGAGCATGTCCAGTAACGCCTGAACCCCCGACCTGTGGACACAGAACATGGCCCAGACCAGCCTACTGCAGGGCAAGCACTTCTACTGTAGGGAGTGGGTCTTCCACAAGATCCAGCACTGCCTCCAAGAGAAAACCAACAACCTCACCATTCCAGGACCAGCAGAATCACCCAGTCCCACCAGCAGCCCATTGCTTGGAGCAAGGAAGGGTGGATCCTGGGGGATTCTGCTGGTGGGCGGGCCTGGCAGTGGAAAGACAGCTTTATGCACGGAGTTGCTTAGGCCCAGTTCTGTTCACAGCCTTCACCGTGGGCTGCACCAGCACTGTCTGGGGTTCCACTTCTGTCGTGCAGAGGATTCCGACACATTGTGTATAAGTGGATTTGTCCGTGGGCTGGTATCTCAAATTTGCAGATCTGAACTGGTTCCGGAATACAAGGAGAAATTGAGAGAGCAAGTGGTTCAGAGTGCCCTTCAGCCCGGAGAGTGTGAGAGGAACCCAGCAGAGAGTTTTAAGAGGTGAGCAACACAAACATATTTCACACAAGTGAATGTTGATTATACTTGCCCCAAAAACGCATACAGTTATTTGTATTATGCAAAAAGATGTTGCTGCAGTGCTATAGAGAATGTGTGCTGAGGCTTATGGAAAAAAATATAATTATTTGCTGAAACATCTTTGTATCTTTAACTACAGCATGTCATAAAATCCAGTCAGTGAGTGAGTCAGAGACACTAATGGTGTGAAATGGACAATGCACACACATGCTGTGTGTGGGTACACACACACTTGTGTTTGTTTGTTTTTTAGGGGAATTGAGGGGATCAGATGTTTATGGTGCTAAATTGCTGGACAGTGAAACAGTTCATGCTTGTTTGCTTTTGGTTTGTTTTTTAGTTTTGAGGAATAATCTTCAGTCTGTTGTGGCACAACTTATGTGTTTGTTTGTTTGTGTGTGTGTGTGTGTGTGAGAGAGAGAGAGAGAGAATGGGTTTGTGTGTTTGATAGCGTGTGCTTGTTAGTGATGTGTCCTTGAGTGAAGGTCTCACACCTGCAGGATTCACATGAACTCATAAACTGTTTAAACTGAATCAGATCTGCTGATGAGTTCTTTACATCTGTGTGTTTAAAGATGTTTTTTCTCTGTCTCTCTCAATTTTGTAACTTTGTCAAAAAGGTGAACTATGTGAGTTGACACAACGGCAGATTTGTGTAATTGCATGTTAGCATTGGGTTGGATTTGTGATATTTGTAATATTAATATTTTGATTGGTTTAGTGCCCACTCATTGTGATTCTTTTGTACACTGTGTCGAAACTGCAGTGCCTTCATTTGTGTGGAGTATTGTGATATTTGTATAATTTGTTCAATTAAATTCGTTCTCTCTGTTTGTGGGTCCTACCTCAATCTCTGTGTGTAGATTTCAGTGTGTAAACTCTCGTCATGCATTAGTTATGCTTTAGATAAATGATGAGTTTGTTTTAGATGAAGTTTCATGTGTAAAGTGTGGCCACACACACACACACACACACACACACACACACACAGAGGTCACATGCAGAGTCAGATTGACATATGGGGTGTATCATTGACAGAAGAGTTGATCATATGATGAAAGAATTAATGAAGGATGAAAGGGTGGATTTTTCTCTCTCTCTCTTTGATGATTCAGCATTTTGGGGCCACATTTACAATAAAAGAGAGCGACACAGAAAGAGACAGATCAGGCAGCATTGCAGCTGACAAAAATAGGGATGGGGCATCTGTCAAATGAATGCATGTTGCAGTAAATTATAGGCCAAGACCACAACACGCGCTCTCTGCCTCGCTCTCCTGTGTCTTTTTTCAGATGTACAGTAGGAGTGTAAATATATGTCAATATGATATTGATTCCTCATCCAGCGATATGATATTTGCCGGTACCTAAAAAAAATCAGTGACCCTGTGGCACTTTGTGAACAGTTTGCTTGGGTATCCTAACCAGCCCGACACTTCAGCACTGTCTTAACGAATAGAGTGAGGTTAAAGCAGGACTGTGTTAAGGGGCAGCAGTTTCGTTTCCATCACTTTACCTTTAAAAGCGCATTCAAGAGTTTTGTTGTGATGTCAGAGACGTGTTGTTTACTGTGGAGCAGTGACTGAAGTGTCTGTCTGTGTCAGGTGTGTGCTGCTGCCCTTGTTGAGCTGCAGGAGTCCATCTCAGGCCCTCTTCATACTGGTGGACTCAGTGGATGACGGTTCTTCACTGGGGGACAGAGGTCAAAGGTCAGGAAGCATCGCTGAGCTGCTGGCTGCCCATCACGAGCTCTTCCCACCCTGGCTGCTGCTCATCTGCTCGGCACGCAGACAGAACAAACACATCACCAAACTCTTCACAGGTACCTGCTCGCTCTCACCTCTGCTGTGTGTGTGTGTGTGGTACCTGCCTCACCATCACCTCACCTTTGCTGTGTGTCTGTGGTTGTGGGTTTACTCAACCATATATTGGGGACATATCTGTACCCAAACGTCAGCAAAACCACTTAAAAATGTAGTAAATAAAGTTTTTTACATTTTTAAAATACAGAATGTTTTCTGTTAGGGTTTGAGTGTGGGTTAGGGTTAGATTATAGTTTTAACAACTATCTGTGTATGAAAATAATAGAAGTCTGTGGAATGTCCCCATTTGAATAGATAAGTAAACGCGTCACTTCAAAGTGAACAGTGAAAAGTTTTGAGTGATATTTTTGCATTCATACAAGTGCATGAAGCAGAAGTTATTACTGATGTCGTTACTGATTGAAGTTTGTGATTTTTTTTCAAGTGTTTGGAGGTTGGACAGTGGTACATTTGAGAGAGTAACTGAGACAGAGACTCTTCTAATACATTACTTTCCATGAAAGTATTCAAACTTCTGGATGAGTTTCTCAACGCCTACAACAGGAAATCAGCTCCAGATGTGAGAATATTTCTAATGACCAGAGACTGACTCTGTGTGTTATCCGAGGACAGTGAAACGCTGCTGTTTGTTTTGGCTGTATGAATTCAGTCTGAAGCAGACAGAGTTTATGGTCAGTTTGCTCTCGGCCTGTTAAACTTCAGTACTGATGAGGGTTCAGTAAACGCTTGCTTCTCTCATTTGGGGTGTTTTTTGTTCTTGTTAAAGGGACTGTATTCTGCACTTTATTGTTTTTTTAATCCCCTGCAGTCTGAACTGTTCTTTCTTCAGTATGGTTCAGACCTCTGCTGTGATTGTCCTGAATTCTTCACATGTGAAGAATGTTGAGTTTGAAGCTGTTTTCTTGACATTGTTTAGAGGTCGAGTTTGTGTGTATATCAGAGAATTGAGGAATTTACTGGTGTTTTAATAAATGATCTTCCTGACTGAGGAGAAAGTGTTTAGAGGTCGAGTTTGTGTGTATATCAGATATAATAAATGATCTTCCTGACTGAGGAGAAAGTTTTGAGTTGCAGTATATTTCTACAGGAAACCAAACAGATTATATTTGTTATATAACACTAATATATGATTCAGTCCCTCTGATGACATCATCTGTACTGTGTGGGTGATTACTGCAAACCATGATCTACCTTTGTCTGCTCACACACACTTGATGTCAGTTGTTGTGTTACTTTTCTAAATGTTTAACAGTGTGTTGTGTGATGTGTGTGTGTGTGTGTGTAGTTTTTATTGGGCTGATATCAGTGTTTTGTTTGTCATTTCATTCATGTTTGTGCTGTCTCTGTTGCTAAGCTACAGCACAGGATACAGCTGGATTGAAAAAAAAATGCTACAAAATAAGTATGATTGGATGAAGTTCTTTTTGTGTCTGTTACGCGACACACAAGCCTGAAATGCAGCATTGTTTCTTAATAATTTTGTTGATTTAAATTGTGATTTTGTGTTTGTGTTTATGCAGAGCCTAATGTCAGAGCTAGTGTGTTGTGTGTTAAACATTGCTCAGATCATTGTGAAAGAGCTTCAGTTGTTAAGCCATTTGTGTTGTTTTGTGTTTATTTGTAGAAGTTCTCAATTTTATGGTTACAGGAAAACACAAAACAGGCATTTTGTTCTTATTAGAAATTTAATGCACGTGTTCATATAATTGATAAAGCAGGACATACAAAGCATGTGTGAAGTGGAATCCTGTGATCCGTTAGAGGAAGTGGAACTCATGTGATCCGTTAGAGGAATTGGAACCCGTGTGATCCGTTAGAGGAAGTGGAACTCGTGTGATCCGTTAGAGGAAGTGGAACTCATGTGATCCGTTAGAGGAAGTGGAACTCGTGTGATCCGTTAGAGGAAGTGGAACTCGTGTGATCCGTTAGAGGAAGTGGAACCCGTGTGATCCGTTAGAGGAAGTGGAACCCGTGTGATCCGTTAGAGGAAGTGGAACTCGTGTGATCCTGATCCGTTAGAGGAAGTGGAACTCGTGTGATCCGTTAGAGGAAGTGGAACTCGTGTGATCCGTTAGAGGAAGTGGAACTCGTGTGATCCGTTAG
>JAZGTI010010920.1:0-17180 GCA_036877585.1 Botia kubotai | reverse complement strand
GCTGAGCCTAATTTTGGATTCAGATTCTCTGAATTTCTTCTGCATTAGGATGAAATACACAGTATCTTATATCCACTGTTATGTCCAAGTTGCATTTTACCTTTAAGGGGCTTTTTACACAATATACGTTTTTGCGTTCAAAATAGCTAGACAGAATGGCGCATGGGGCTCTCGGGACAGTTTTTCAAAGTTGAATTACTTTTATCTTGACATGGTGTGTTAAACGCACCGGTCACGGCGAGATGCGACAGGGTCAATAATAACAAAATCACCTAAATAATAAACTAGTAAAACGTGCCGTTAATCGTAAAACCATAATTTGCCACCTCTGAGTCTCTAAATTGTATAGCGTAATTGTGTTAAGTAAGTGGTGTGGGACATTTTTGAACCAACAGGGTCACAGAGCGACAAAGGTTAAGAACCCCTGGAGTGAGATGATTTAAAGGTGTGGATACGAGGAGGTGAAGATCAAATTACTCTGGACCAACAGGGGTCCTGCAAGTTACGTGTTCAGCACTGTAGACAAATAATTGCACCCCTGGAAAGAGAGGAAGTCAAAGGCTGCATGCAAAACATCAATAAGCAAGTGATCGGGAAGAAAAACAACGTTGCTACTTTTCATGACCTGTTCCTATCAGCCTGAGTGTTTGATTGGCGTGGGACGTGTCTGGATACTGTGCAGGGGCCAGCACACAACGCCGGACACTCAGTCAAATGCCTGCATATATCAAGTAGTGCGGCAGGGTTACCCATGAATCACTCTGAGATTCCTTCCCTCTTTATCTCCTTTAGCATCGCTCCACTGAGCAGCAGTAGCACAAATATAGCAGCATGTGTATCTTATGTGATAAATGTAATGGGTTGCCCAAAACTACCAGAAGCAGATTCTTATGAGCTCACATGATGGATTTACCCATTAAGAGTTCATCTGTCTATAGTTCCTATTCAGTCTATTAAACCCATTAGAATCTGGAATATTATGCTTGATGGGGCTGGTAATGCACATTTACTGGCACATTGTGGTGCTTTGTGTGAGTGAATCAGTTTCAAATCTGGTTTGTGTCTACAGAACCTGACTACATATAGATTTACTTAACCACATTGGACCATGTCAAAGAAAGTAAGGTTTTAGATGTAAGATAACCAAGAAACCAGACTTTCGTTTACATCGTTTACATCATTTTGTTTGTTTACCAAGATTTAGCCCAATGCTTTCCCCTTCTCACATACATTTTTTCCTGATATTCAGTGCATCAGAGATTCTTAAGTCAGTTTTTGTTTTGTTTTGGCAGATCTAAGGCAGTCAATCCTGTGAATAACCTCTCCCTGATCTCTTGTTACTCGGCGGGGTAAACAGTAGAGAACAGCCCAATATGCCTTGGGCATCTAAACTTTGCCACAAGGATTGTTTGTTATGTATGCATCTAAACAACACTTTATTCCCTCTCTCTCCCTCTAGCTCAGCAGAGCCTCTATCTGTACATCTCCACAGAGACTGACTGATGTTCACTGACTGCTTGAGTTATTGATTACCTTTTTCTATCTTGAAAGAGGCAGGTATTTATAGACAGCACTGGATTTTTGAATTGGTCCACGTAGCCCCTCAAAATGTTTTTGTGACCTAATTTCTTCATTTTTTCATTTATAACACTGTATTCTTAACTATTTTTTTAAGCAGTCATTTTAAATCATAATGTTTAATGCCGTATTTAAAGTATTCATGAAACAGAGACTCCTGGTAATAACATCCATTTTAGGCAGTCCAATCACGTACTAAATACAGATGTGAACAGGGTTCATTTTTTGACTGGGTCACTCAAACCAGACTTGAAGGTAGTGGAAACTGCATTTGACCACGTTACGTTTATTGTGTAAGCTAATATGCCCTGATGCTTCTTGTATAGCATTGACAGACTGCCTACTTACCATAATCAACACTGTACTGAAAGATTTGAAACCTTACCAGTTACATGTAAAACAATCAATGCTAATCAAGGCATTCCATAGGTTAAGATCCACTCTGTTATGTTACACAGTCATGACTGCAACATTGATTGCTAGTAAACCTCCCTTTATTAAACCTCCCCACCTTTGTTTAAAACTCCTAAGCGCTTGTTTCTGCCTGTCTCTTCATGCTGGAGACCAGGATGTTCCAGTCCTCATTGAGAATCTGTCATTTACTACTGTTGGCCGCCAGTCACGGCAGCCCGCACGCTTCCCGCAGTAAAGCTCTGTTCATTTGGGTGCGGACCGAGAGGAGCGTGTTGCACATTTTGTTTTGCACGTTTAGCTGGCAGCTACACAGGCTCAAGTAATTGCCCACTTGCTTTCCCGTCGTTCTGTTTAGATTACAGTCTGGATTTGCCTGAACGACAGAAGATTTGTCATCCTACTGCAACACTTTTTTCTTGTGCCTAGTTTGAAGAGATTATGGTTTATTTATTTTCTCGCATTTAAGTGGCACTTGAGAGTACAAAAACAACATGGGTGAATACGGGACCCTGAATGTGGTCTGTCTATTTGGCAGTATATTATTTTCCTTCACTTTCTACTGTTTAGAGAGAACAACAAAACTAATCAAACAATGAAATGAAAAGGGCAGACGCTTCAAAGAAAACTAATGTGTTTTTAAGACTTACACATTTTTCCTAGGGTAACTCTTATGGGAAAAGCACATGCTGAAGAGCTCCTCAAAACGTTACTTGAAGGAAAAAAAGTGCTCCAAAAATCCAGCACCACCACGCAAATATAGTAGCTGGACTATCTGTTTAAACATGACAGAACCACAAGATGAAATGACATTTCCTGTGAAATCAGACCCTTCAGCTTAAATTACAAATCATTATTATAAACGTACAATTGCGAATCAAGGGTAAGATAAGGAGACCAATTTGAACACTGATCTGTTATATACTTGCTGAATAATAAGTTATTGGTTTTTAATCAAACAAGTTAAAGATTGCAGCTTTAATTGTGAGCTTTTAAATCTGTCTGTTTGTTTCCATCCACACACACTTATAAACATAACGTGGCCTGTTTGTGAAAGAGTGAAGGTTTAGCTTGACATGTTTTTCAGTATGTGTTGTGTTGAACATGACAGTTGATCGGCACTGAAGTCATGCAGATCCCTGCGGAGGCATTTCACATCCTGTCAGTCCTTCCTGTGCGACACCCTCTTAATTGTCAGATGAAAGTGTGCCATTTTAAAGTCCATTCTAGTTTTATTTCTCCCAATGCCATTTATAAAACATTATAAAACTCGGCCAGTACAAGCACTGGGGAAGGATAGTGTCACGTTTCACATGGAAATCTGAGGGACCGTTGCAAATGTTCACTTCTCCACGGTTTAGACACGTGTCACGGCTAATTCTGTCAGAACTGTAAAAGCAGGTCAGCGTCTCGCTGCGGAAGGAGATATCAATACAATTTTTCACAGACAGTGTTTCTTATTCCAGACTCTTATTTTTTTCTTTCTCTTTATGTGGTTTACTTCACACCTCCTCTATTTGTTTCTAATTCAAGACAAGAAGGGGTTTTTTTGAAAGGGGAAATTCAGTACACATGTGTTTTCCATCAGCCAAATCGAATCTTGAATTATCTTGGTCACTGGGTTTGTTTATTTTCCAACAGAGCAGAAAGCAAATCTGCATTGTAACAGAAACATTGTTTTTCAGGATTGTGTTTAAAGTCGGCGTGAATCATTGTTTGCAATCTATTTTACAGCTGTAAAATGACAGTATTTCAAAGTGAGTCAGAATATTCCACAAGCAAAAACGTGTAGGGCGGAGCTTGAGTTTATTCTGGAGTTGACTGGGATTTATTTGAATATAGGTACAGATCTGAATAATTGAGATGGCTACGGATACAACTGCAGATACAGATATTGGCTCTGCTGCATACCCCTACATGTAACTATGGTTGTGGGATTTCCAGAGGTAATAGCGTGGCTGACAGGATGATGGGGGCCCAGTGCATTATGATTATGGTTTCTGGTTGTATTGCATGCCGCTTCTTATAAGACTTACCAACGACACCGCGCCAGGCTGCCTGACATTGCCTGTTCAATTATACCTTGAAATGCGGGCATGCCGTTCTGAATGTAAAGTGTATCCTTCCCTTCCTTGCAGACTGAGTACAGAACTCACAAAACAAAGCACGCACATATGCTAACCATGCATAATACACAAGACATATGTTATGGGGGAGTATGTGCTAAGCATGCAGGCAGAGATCAGACACAAACATATGTGGCAAGACTAGATTCAGTTTTTGCCAAAGACACTTTTCTTTGGTCTCCCTATGGCATCAGAACACACTATAGTTTGAAGTGCAGCCCTGTTTAATAAGTAAAGCCACACATCTGGTTCATCTCTGGTGCCCGATCAGATCTTGCTAGGGTTTCTTTCTTCCATAAATACCTCGGAGGAGCAGAACTTCCAACCCATCTCTTCATATCTCCATCCTCCTTGCTGAAGCAGCAGAATTAAACCGAGATTGTGTTGTGGCTTCCCATCAAGGACAGTGTAAAATCAATAGCCGTCTAGTTAGTCAGCACAAAGCACTTATCAAAATCTTCTCTCGCGAGTCATATTTTATTTAGGAATGTGTTGGCCTAATGTCTCAATTCCATCTAAGCCATCAATCAAAACTGCACGGATGGTCACAACTTAGCTGGAGTCTGGGAATGTCAGATCTTCTATACAGATCCATTTAGCTCATAGAAGTATCACTCTTAACATTCCTAGTGGATGTCACTTCGAAAATAGACTAAAGCAGACAGGAGCAGGTGTGGAAAAGACTTGAACAGACCACAGTGAACAGTCAGCAAACTCACATATATATTGTTTACACTAAATCAATAAAACAAGGATAGTGGAAGCACATCTTATTTACTGCAGACGCACAGCTACGCGTTATCATTAAATAAAAGAGAGGAGACTATACACATTGCATGCAGTCCACATTTAATGACTATGTTTTGACCTTAGATGGCTCTTTGTTGGGTCAAACCAGGTTTATGTTATATCATCCAGTTTCACAGTTCACAGATTGGCATCCGCTTACGTGTTACAATCTGAATCAGCATTTTCTCAGGATTGTTGCAAAGGCTTTTAACGGGAGGGCAGAATGACCGCTGTGGTACATCTGCGTCTGTGAATGAAGTGAGATTTGTGGTGAGGAGCCTATAAATTTTTCTTAGGGCACTCTGTGGGACGGGTGGCAGCCAGAGCGTTAATTTTGCCTCAGCACACTCTAAATCGACCCCACTAGAAATAGCATAGTGATGGGCTGAGGCCATTGAGTGTTTGTGTAGGCATGTTTGCTGCTGTCCAGCTTTAGCTATGATGGCTTGATAGCTATGGGCCCTGCAATGAGTGATTATAGGTAATGGATTTAATAAGATCCCCACTCCCTACTGATTACAGTGTGAACCTGACATTTTAATGCAGGCTGAGATTGGCTTGACTTTGCATGTCGTTTCACAGCAGAAATCTTGGCAAAGCCTGTCTGATCACTTTTTCGTTATGACTTAAAACCATTATTACATTAAAAGGTGAAAGATCTGTGGGATGTTTGAGTTAGACAAAGCTCTCAAACTTTCCATTTTATTGTATATTCCAGTCAACATCAGCCATACATTAACAATGTTACAATAATGTATAATAAACATGCAAGAGAGTGGCGGGTTGTTTTAGCATTTCAGAATGAAAAGTTTTATGGTTAAAATATTCATTAGTTTGACTTTCTTCAGAAGCACATCTTGTAGTCTTGTGCCTTGTAAACAAGACTTTATTTCCCTCTATAGAACCCAGTGCACCATCACTCTCTGAAGTCACATAGCAGCCAGCCAATCAGATTTGAACAGGGAATTCCAGACAGCTGTATCACATAATCCATGCTGTCTTAAGACTTTATATATTACAGCATTTTGTGTCTAGTGTACATCACGCATGCTTTAACATCTAACTTTCAGTTTTTATTTTACACTTTCCATTTTGATTTGGACATAATTTAATATATGGAATCAATTTATTTGACTTGTTTTTACTTAGGCTATTTGATGTAGAAATGTGTGCTATCAAAATAACCTGATAAATGAAATAATCATTGCCCAAGCTCTCAAGCTGTGCTCAATATCTACAGTATCAACACTATTTACATAACACTTTATGGATGTTGCCAGCAGTCGGTGATCAATGAGGTCTGTTTTAATGATCGTCTCTTCAGGAGGTCTAGACAGCAGTTGATTCTGGTTAGGATGCATTTTTCCAATGGCACATAGATGGTAAAATCTCAACAGATGAAAAGAAGCTTGTCTAATGTATGTTGAAAGCCTAAGTTTTCAGTTTTTAGCATTGTGTATTTTCTTTAGTTTGCATAGTTTATTTTATAAAATATGAGGGCGGGAGAGACACTCTTATTTTATAGCTCACTTTTATGAAAGTACGCTGCTTTTCCTCAGTTTTATTCCGTGAAGCACAATTTTTCTTCGCACACCATATCCCACCACTAATCTTCCCATCGCATGCACGCACACACCGGGGCATTAACATGATTAATTCATTTTCAGCTAAATAAGATGGCTATTTGCATAATAACACTCAGAAACGTTGTGCGCTATGAATGTTTTTAACAGTGCTTCAAACACTCTGGATTTATGAGAGAACGGGGTTAAAGGAACAGAACATTCATTTGAACATTCTATAGGTATACAGATGTTTTATGATGTCTATATAGCACAGTCAAACAACAATGTGCTATAGGGTTTTCTGTAGCCGTATGACAGCTTATTGTCATGAACAGACCAAAATTTAAGTCTTAACTTCTGCAGCTATCAAATCTCATATCAAATCATCACACCTCACACAATCTGGCAAATTTGTTTTTAATATAGTACGACACACTATATGTCAGAGCGAAAAAATTACCTTTTTGCACTGAACAATTTTTTAAAAAACGTACATTTAAGGGTTTAAGTCAGATTTATTTTTTATAAATAACATTTTGGTACAAGATAGTACACAACTGTGGATGTGCACTCCAAGTTTACACACTACCTGTCTACCAATAGTCTATTTCCGGACTCCCAGTCATATAACAGTGTAGTGTGATGTTTGTTTATGGGTTCGATTTCAGATAGACTCTGTTTTGTCCCGTGGCATTCTTCAATATATGTGTATATCAGCGTGCTGCTGCATGTCTGCGTGTCATTGAGTTTCATCGGTCACACCTTGACATCCTCATTCAGAGAGCAGCGTTCCCTTCCAGTCAGCAAGTCGCACTGCACTGACTGCTCTCAAAATGGCTGACTCACTCTAAACAACACTAAAACACAATTCTAGCTGTCCAGCGGTTTTTATCACAGCATAGATTTTGAAACTATGTAGTGGACAAATCCATCCACAGTATACGTGCCAAGTGTAATCTCGCATTTAAGTTGTGAAATACCATGCTACTATGACTGGATGTACAATACACAGCTCTTGGTCTGTTGTGCTAATGTGTAAAAACATTTTAGTAGATTGTGTGGCAAGCCGTTCGATGCAATTGGTTCTACATGGCTAATTCGCACCCTTGAAGTGCGTTGTGGGAAAGGGGATGCCACGTATTGGATTGTTCCAAATGAAAGTAAGCAAAAAAATTTGTTAGGAATAAGGACGCTTTCCACAGTCATAAGCGAAGTGTACAATGATGGTGACTTCAAATAAATCTTGTTTTGTTGCACAACAAGCTGCACAACATTAAATAAATGAAAGAAACACATACGGCACTTGCAAACATTAAGTTTGCCACATACAGTCACAGCAAAAGTCATATTTATGCTTATATACTTGCTGTTATCAAGGTAACATTCAGATGAAACTGAAGTGACAGTGATGTATAACTTGATGTAGAGCTATAAGCACACGTGAGACAGTAATGGCCGGCTTTCATTAGAGTACTCACCCCAAGTGCTCTACCCTTCAGAGTGCAAAGGGCATAGTGATTCTCACACATGAAATGGAATTATGCTCAGTTCATGCTGTCTTCCTTTTTCTGTTTAGCAAACCACCCTGCACAACAACAGATCTGCATTGGCTTTTATTTATTTATGCATGCACTTTTTCTGTCTCACCTTACCTTGTGCCTTCAGTTTGATGGGAAAGCCCCACATTCCACTAGAAATATGACAGCAGGAGTGACATGTTTATGTGTTTGAGAGAATGAGTCAGAGAGGAAGCGGGAATAAGGGAATAAAAATGACTAGAGGTATAAAATAAGTAGGCCATGTAATGATATTGGATGCACAATACCTTTTTTGAAGACTCGGTATGAATGCTGATATCAATACTTCAATTTTAATAAAGCTGTAGTTTTTAAGAGTTGAGATCTGTTGGACTGATGATTTGAAGGTAGAATATTTATTATTTTCTGTAAAAAGAATAGCTCACTCAAAATTGAGCATTCTGTCATCATTTACTCATCCTCGTAGTGTTCCAAATCTGTATGACTTTCTCTTGTGTGGAACCGAGAGGGAGAAGTTTTGAAGAATGTCCAGACCAATGTTTTCCATCTTAAGTAAAAGTGAATGAGTCTGTTCAATATAAACAATACAAATATTTGCTGACAATAATTTAAGAAGAATGGGGAAAAATGGACTGTTGACTGAGATTTAGGACTGTTTTATTGAGTTGCAGGGTAAGAAGGGTGTGCTCTGTGTGTGTGAGGGTATGTGTAGGTGTGTGTTGATAAAGAGAGAGAACTAGGTGCTGTGAAACACTCAAAAGGGTCAAAGATGAAGTTTCGCTGGGCTTTCTTCTCAACTCTAGTTTTATGTCAGCTGGGTATTGATCATCATGCTGGATGATCCGTCTTAATCCAATCCTCAGGGATGAGGGCCTGGAGCACACCAGGGGTAGAAAAAAATACTTATATAGAAAGATAATTTAATATAAAGCATATTACCTGTAGATGTTCTACAAGTAGCTTATTAGGTATACATATATGCTGCCTGATGGACTGGCCATCTGTCCAGGTTGTTTCTCTGCCTCGTCCCAAGATAGCTGGGACAGACTCCAGTACTTCCTGCGACCCCAAAAGGGATAAGTGGTATAGAGAATTGATGGAGAGAGAGTGTAAATAAGAGGGAGAGTATGTAATAGAGAAAGCCCTTGTTTTGGGTGTCTTCCCTTCCACTCCTGTTGATACGAGTTGGATGCCTTGTGCAGTTTTAATTATATGGGGTGATTAGAAAATTGGGAGGGAGGAAAATTAAAAATGAGATTAACAGGGTTTTAGACTCCGGGAGACAAAATAGAATGAGAGACATGTGCGTTCTGCTGCACATCAGTAGTCTGATTTGTCCATTATTAACTTCCTGTTCACAGTGGGCAGCATAGGATTACAACACAATGCTTGGCCAATGTGTAAAAGGTAAATAACAAGTGGAGCTGGGGAGAGCCCAGTCCTGATATTGCAGTGGCCTGTAGATTAAATCCATTGACTGTATCAGCATGTCTTAGCCATGAGAATCCATGTTGATCACCATGTCAAATCCCCACTCTGTAAGCAGCAGTCTCTCAGCATACAGTACATCCTATGCCTGTACGATACACACACAAGCCGTTGAACTGCAGATGGATTGCATGCATTTGTAAAATCCTTTATTTCATTGCCACTCTTGCTTATAGAGATGGATTGTTCACTCACACCGTCATGTTGACCTTCAACCATTCTGCTAAAGGTTCAGGTAGTGCAAGTGAATGTGTGACTGTATATCTGTGTACAGTAGAAGTGTTGGTTGTAGTAAACAGGCATTATGTGTTTAGAAATTGTGATGCTACAACACCAGCCTCACTCACCAGTCTCTCTGTCTTTCATTCTCACTCTTTCTCTCTCTCTCTCTGAAGAGATGGTAATAATCAGAGGAGCGCTCTGCTTCCATTGTGTTTTTTCCCAGATAATTCCATCGATATTGCCCTGTTGAGATTCAGAAGCATTCTTTCAGCTCTCCGGAAGTTATTAATATCATACTTTTCATTTTGGATGGTTCCAAAGTCATTTTAGAAGATGACATGTTTTTCATCTGAAACTCATGCATTTTACCTCAAGTATGAATGTGGAATACAATTTAGCTATGCTTTTCACCTGATGTGCTCTTCATCTGTATGCAGTAACTGCATCTCATTTTTGACCCACACAACTCTGCACTGAACAAATAAAGCACTGCTGTGTAAAGTGAATGAGTAAATGTTTTTAAGTAAAGAATCTGGTTTACTGTCAGCATGCATTTATGAATCTATTAATTCTAAAATAATTTTATGAATATCTTATAATATCTTGCCTTACTTGTCTTGCCTATCTTTTATTTTTAATGAAAATGAAAATAGCTTAAAAAGACATGGTTTTTAAGAGCAATATATTGTACTATTATGTGAAAATTGTATAAAGAACTGTTTTAGATTTGTCATTTGTCAGCATATACTGAGTTTGCCCAATACCTGTTTTTCTTTCCTATTTATTTATACATTTGTGTTATCTCATCCTTTTAGCTCAGTATTTATTTTAGTTGCATATTTTTTTGAAGGTAATAAAATGTTTTGTTTTTTGGAGACACACTATAAATAGCAAGTCTATAAATGTGGATGATAAATGGCTGCTGGTAGAGGAGTAATCTGGCTCTTTTTCAGAGTTTGGGTAGCCAGGCCTGGGGCCAGAAAAGGAGGATGGGGCCCAATCCAAAAAGTCTCAGTGTTCACCTCTTAACCTTCAGTATCCCTCCTTCCTCATATACCCGTGCCTGCCTGCCACCTCTGCCCTTCCCAAACTTCTTGTTTTTATCTGAAGCCAACAATAAATTCTCATTAAAATGTCACATTGATAGTTCTGCTGTTTTGTAGTTGTGCTCTTTTCCGTTCCCTGCACCAGGATATATGGGTAATTTGGCACACCGTCACTGCAGTACCAGTGACCTTTGGACTCCTGGATGTCAAGCTGAAACTTGTAAATGCTGAACTCTGTAACGGCAGCTGGAAAATGGCCTTTTAACTGGACTTGTCCTCACCTATCATCCAAATCCCAGCAACCCAAATTCAGCCCAAGCCCCTGCTGACTGCAGTGACCCTTAAAGCCGATTATACCGACCCTGCAATGGGCTTCTACTTCAAAGGTACGAGAGAGAGGGAAAGTGAGAGATACGGGTGAGAACAGAAATATTGCTTACAGGAATAGGTCTATCAGTGCACCGCTGGCGCTTAGAGCTGTTTCTGCATAGACAGGACAAAGTATTTCAACAGAGGGGTAGGGTGCCTGTGACTCACAGGCACCCTACGTTTCAACTTTTATACAGTGTGGAGATTTGTTTGAAAAATTAACAGAAAAAACAGTTTGAAAGTCACATTTAAACTGCAACCACCCTCCCTGTTCTTTTCAGTATTCCATGTGAGAGAGCAGGAGATCTGTAGCCATTTGTGTCTTCATCCTGGAAACCTTTGATCTCTTATCCATTCTTACCTACAGTAGCTGGTGAAATAAATCCAAAGGAGGGAAGCCGAAATCTAATGCAGGACTACTGTATTGCCCAGGGTCTTATTTAAGCTTCATTTAAACTTTCTCTTCTTGTTGCAGAGAGTTGAGCTGTCAGGAACAGGCTGCCGTGGGAGAACAAATAAGCGATTACTGTATCTTTATGTCTAATAGTAGTCTAATATGTCTAACATCCCCCTTCTCCACTCAAATGAGTATTGGTCATTGCATTGAATTAAACGAAAATGACATCATGTTTGTTAGAGCACTTCTGTCAGGCTCTGGCAAGAATCACCAGCAGTAGCTGGAGCTTGTAGGCGGAGTGTCACTGAGCGTCTCAGCCCGAAGTGACAGATGACACAATGTTTGTATCACGCACTTATGTAGTCACATCACCGAAATGCTCTATACTAACACAACTGATTAATACACTGCTGGCCCACAAGGGAAATCGCTTAAGGTTGTTACACATCAGCAGCGTTTTGACATAATTCTTTCTGACAAGTTAACCTGGAGTTTTTTTCTCCATGCACTCCATGATGTCTTTTATTTGTCCTAGTACACCACATTTACTGATCCATTCTTATTTTTTTGAAAATTGTTTCGCTAATGGCCATACACTTGAGGATTGTTTTTAGCCTGTTAATACAACCAGAGCTAATTAGTTTTTGGAACTTCAACTCTCCTTATGAACCAATAACCTGCTGGTTACCAGTCCTCAGCCTTTACCACAACACTACACCACCCAAAATAGTTCCAGGAGTTAGCCCTAGGTTGTGATAAAGCAAGTGAATGTCTATTAGTGTGGTCGTCAGTAAAACTCTCACATATTAGCACATTCAGTATTCCTCTTTTCACACCCAATTACCTTCCCCTTGATATAAACCATACACATTGTCCTTCAATGTTGTATAAAAACAGAGCTTAATCAGTGCGGTGCATTAGTATATCTCAAGCATCTTTCTTGGCATATTAAATCTTGCTCAGTGCTCAAATTCCAGGAAACATCCATTCTTAATCCATTTAGGGACCTTCACAGGGACTGTGCCGGAACTGTCCAGCTTGTTTACACAGACACATCCATATTCAAAACTAGTAGCTACCTTCTTTCATCTTCTAGTATCTTCTGGTAGTTCCATCACATCATCCGGTTCTGTCTCCCTCTAGCACATTGGATAGACAGAGCTTGTTATGATAGTACCACTGGATGCAGGAATTCTGGAGGGGATGGAGATATCCATCATTAACTGTGATAGGTGGGTGTGGGACTCCAAACAGTGGGCTGATGAGCTCCAGAGGGAAAGCTTCTCTTAATCATTAGTTATGCATTGAGCGCTCCATTGCTTAGAGAAGGTTTTTTTTTTGTTTCGCTTCTGTCTGTTTCTGATTAAAGACGTACACCATAGTACATCATACATCAGTGTGTATTTTATGTGGAAGCACCCTCGCTCACAGACACACACAAGTCTTTTTGGAGTTACAATTATGCATTGCCAGAAGGATCTTTGCCAGCCGTCCCTCTTTTTTTGGTAGAGCCCAGCTGTGCAATCCATGTCCTTTGTTACAGCTCTCAGCGTGACGTCGGGTTGAAGTAGATCACAACAGGTTCAAAACCTCAGTAAAATACTAATTTTGGGGGCCTTGGTTTGTCTGTTTCCGCCTCCTGTTTTACTGTAGTCTGCGGTCTTTCCCGAGGCAGCATAATTAATGAGAGAACATTATAAACAATAGCACTGTTTTCTTAATCTTGGCCTAATTATCTAGCAGTCATTTTCATATTGCAGCAGTTTCCACTGGAAACTCACAGAGCTTAAGATTCAGTCTGTAAGCTGAAAACAGGTCAAATGAGTGGGTGATTATTTGCTGTTGTTTTTACCTGAGTGATTCAGCTCATACTTTTGCAAACATAGTTTTGCATGATATCCTAAGCCTATAGGTTGATGGTTTGTAATTGTTTAAATGGTTTACAGACAAGTATTACTGCTACTCTTGCCTGTTTCATGATAGGTACCCCATGTAAGATTAATATATTAAGCAGCTTCATGTCTCACAAAGGCTTTTCTTTTCAATGTATAAAGCGCTCTGGAACGTCTAGGTTCTACATATCCAACACTTTAGTTTAATAGAGGGCCAGTTACAGTGATGTTAAATCAGTCACTTACTCGGTACTTGCAGCTGTCGCCCAGAAAATGCTTCAGGTTTTGACATATAGTCACTCAGTACTGTATAGTAATGCTCCTTTAAGACTTTGAGCACAAGTGTCATTTTTTTCATAATGGCTGGCGCGTTCGTGACATGTATCTTAATTCTGAAAAGTTTAGAAAAGTCTAAAGCTGGTGATGGTGTTTTATTGTTGCAGGAAGCCAGTGGTGAAGTGTGCTGCTTGAAACATCACCAAGGAAACTCAATGTTTGAGAAATATTGAGATATATTCATCTGCTCAAAAGAGGAAGTGAAGTCAGAATATAATATGTATATTTTACTGCCTATTGTGTAATTTTGTGTGTGTGGTATTAAATGGCATTAAATGGAGTTGTTAAAAAAATCTAATAGTTACTTACATACTCTCATACTGTGAGATTTAATTACTAGCAAGAAATAGCAATTACTGATATTTACAATTAGTTAGTAGACTACAGTAAGCATTGTAATCTTTCAATATTTACTGTTATCTCTACAGCTCACTTGAGTTTATTCCAGATGATTTATATTATTTATATTAGACGAGACACTAATATTGACTGACTGTACAGTGGGGCAGCTGCCTTTGATTTCTTACACATCTTAAATTTGGGAAGATGGCTACCTGTAGACAACAGAGGTTCAACAGTGTATGGTTTTTACTGCTTAATCTGTGTGCACAAACAAGTTCGTCATTGTGATGGGAGTGGCGAGTGGCTGTATGTGGGTGGGTCTTGTGGGCAGATCTTGTAGATAACAAATCCCTTAGCACGTTTTTAATTTGAGGAAAATCCTTGAGGAAAGACTTTATAGTGCTATTCTTATCACAACCTGGAGTGCTGTCTGGCTTAATGATGGCTATATTTTGTGCACTGTATTGTACTGCTGTTTCGCACTAGAGGTTTTTCCCCATGTATGAATGAGGATCTAACATTGTCACAAATGTAGCAACAATGAAATATTCTTATGCATTTTTGACATTACTGTGGAATATCGTTTTTATTAGTTAAACAAGAAAAATAATAAAGACATGCTGAATAAAAATATGCTAAAAATGAATACAGCTGAGAGGCAGTATTCATAATACATATTAGTGAAAGGATACATTAAAATGCATTTTATGCGCCTTAATTAAATATTTAACCTGTTTTGTATATGTATCATATATATACATGTCATAAAAGTTTAATTATGGTAATATAAATACACTTCAAAAGATATGGTATGTGTTTATCTGCTTTAGTTACAGTTGCCATATTCCAGTTTAAATAAAAACAATGAGGCAGAACTTTAAAATTCTTCCTTGTATTAAAACTTCAGATTCACACTGCGTCAGTATTTAGATTCAGTTGTCTACATTGAAATATTGCTGTCTGAAACAATGAGCAATTATTTTACATGACATTGACAATGAAATATGGTGTGTGCATACATATTCAGTACTTGTGTTGCAAAGCCTCGTGTGGCAGATGAAAAACAATTGGCCTTGCAAGGACGCAAATGCTTCGCAATTGGCTTGTGCCTGTGACTCATTAAAATAACTGCAGAATTTCCCAGATAAAAACCCACATGATTAAGGAGTCATTATTCAGTTTGTGAATCTGAAGGACAGCTGTGAAAATGAAGATTAAAGAGCATTTTAGAGACGATACAAATACAGTGAAATATATGCACAAGCAAGAGACGTTTGGAGAAAGCCAACTGTCACTGTGAGGAGTTCAGGTGAGGTATCAGCCAGGGCATTACATAACACTAAACAATATGGATCCATACACTGCATTGCACTAAAAGAGAAATTTGTCAGATGGGACGTAAGCACCTACAATGATTGTATGGGAGACCAGGGTTAGTTGTCACAAAGAATGGTACAACTATGGTACAATATTGTAGTCCACTCTAATGGTTGAGGTCTGTGAGCTGGAATGAGACCTTGGCCTTTACAAAAATAGGTATTTGTACTGTACTAGAGCTTTTATGTTGTTCTTGTAGTAGTGTTTGTTGTTAATGTAGCTTTTAAATGTTCAAGTGATCCCATTGGAAAGGCTAGTTTTTCCATCTCTGTCCAAAAAGCACTGCTTAGTGTTTTTTTTAATTAAGCTATTTAGTGCATTATAGAACATGGGAACCATTTCCAAAACAACCAGATGAGAAAATACAGCTATTGTTCCACTTTAGTGCCTACAGCAGAATTGCTGAATTCTGGTCCTGGAGGGCCACTGCCCTGCAGAGTTTAGTTAAAAATACTTCTCAAACACACCAAAACAAGCTATTGAAAGTCTTCAGATTTTTTGGGAAATTACAAGCAAATAACGGCTGGAACAAAACTTTGCAGGACACAGAGAGGAGTTAAACCACCTCGACCCACACCCAGAGTCAAAAGTGATCATTTATTAGTTAATCGCAACTAAAAATTGCTTTTTTCTCATAAAAACACTTGCTGATTGGATTGTAACTTTGCGAGGAACTGTAAATTATCATATGGTTTACTGTGAATTGTGAGACTGATAATCTAACCCTTAATGTTAGATCTTATGTTCTGAAAATTCGTTGCACATTGTGCCTCTTCTAATTATATTTACCTCAGTAAAAATGAATCATCATGTTTATCTACAGTGTCTGTATTTTTTCTTTCAGAACATCATGTGCTGACACAAAAAATATGAGAAACAAAATCACAAGGTGAAAGTTAAAGCAGATAGTCTGACTCATATTTTATGTGATGTAGCAAATAACACAATGACTTGTGATGTTTCTCCAACAAATTAAAGAAATAAACAATCATTGTAGCACTATATATTTATTATCTTTATGCGTATAGTCATTTTTATTAGGGCTGTGGATAAATTACAATGTTTAGTAAGCACACAGGACAGTAATGACTAATATGTAAAAAAATTAATTGCCATTTAAAGAAAGAACCCTGATAAACATGTTAAATTAATATAACATGGACTTTTACAGCCCCCAATCTTTAACATTAAATATACAGTTTTATTGTATGACACATTTCTGGCCAGTCAAATGTTCTCAATTCACCTGCATGTGGTCAGTGTGACAAACAGTTAGTTTCGCACCCTGTAACACTAACCCCTGTTCTCTGTTTATCTCTCCCTATGGGCGCTTGTTTTGTGCTGCAGTGTGCACCTGCTGGGTCTCAGCAGGATGCAGATTGGTCTTGATTTGAAATACAGACCTTCAGTTGTGTTCGGCGCCTGTCCTGCTTTAAGCCAAATACTCAGTTTATATTAAAGTTGATGGTTTCACTTACAAACTGAATACTTGATTTAGGACAATCACCAGGTGCCATTTAGGACAAATCACCTAGTTATAGAACCAGTGAATATTAGGACAACATCATATGTATTTAAATATTTTTCTCAATGTGTGTAAAGTCATTCTTTATTGAAACGTTGACTTACACTGTATGTGAAGTAAATATTTTCATATTAAAGGAACCAAAACTAACAAAGGTCCAATAATCTTCAGGTCCACTA
>JAZGTI010010919.1:0-17180 GCA_036877585.1 Botia kubotai | reverse complement strand
GGTTACACCAAAAAGTTCCTCTATGACAAATTGCTTCCCTCTTTCATGAGGAGGGGAGAACACTGTGCCTGTGTGCTGAGGTAAGCTGGCTAAAGATGCTTGAATGCTAACACAGAATTCAAGCTTAGATCACCTCATACTTTCTTTCTTTTTTCTTTCTTTCTTTCTTTACTGTCTGTCTGTCTGTCTATCTTTCTCTCTTTCTTTATTAACCACAAAGGTTGAGGTGTGCAGGAATGCAGATCTGTGACAAAAATTGCACTCAGAAGATTAAATATTTTGAATGTTTTCAAATAACTATTTGGTGTTGAGTGCTCTGATAGCGATATTGAGAGTAAATATGCAAAGTACTGTTTACATTGGTTGTAGCATTTGGCTTCTAAAAATGTCACGATATGCCCTAGTATTTATTAACTTGCATATTTGGATATTTTAGGCAAACCTCTTGCACCAATTGAAATTCTGATGCCCTTAAGATCACATAGGGGCAGTCATTAGTTATTAGAGAGTCTGACTTGTAACCAAAAAGTCACCAGTTCGATTCTCAATGCTGGCATAAAATAACTTTGACACCTTACCCCCTAACCCTTTGACACCTTACCCCCAATGCTGCTCACTGTTTCATGTGTGTGTTCATGGTTTGCAGTGTGTGTGTGTGTGTGTGTGTGTGTTCACATTTCTCCAATGTGTGTACACTAACTGGATGGGTAAAATACAGAGGACCATACTTAGCCTGCATGTCACTTCACATTTAACTTCAAAACACATTTTTAAAGCATCATGGCTGCATAAGATGCCAGATGGTGCTTTAAAATATATATAAACTAAACTATATAATATATATAAAAGGTACTAGAGAAAAACACTTGAACCAAATAAGACAATACATACAGACACTATTTCATCTGTCTATAACTCAAAGTCACAGCTTTTCTGTATCTTTGTTTATATATGGCATTAATCATTGAGTTTTATAGCTGATCTCTGGTTGAGCAACATAAATGAGTGCAGTGAAAGATCTTCCAACCCAATCTCTGTCTCCCCCGCCACATTGTGCTCTGACCAGTGTGTCAACTAGATAAACTCTCATTCATAAAGAAAATATCTTATTACATAAAGGAATGTGTTTCATAATCAGGAACATTTGGATGTCATCACACAACTGCACACAACATAGCTCTTGTTTAAATGCTTTATAAAGCAGAAGTATTAAGTATCATCAGCCTGGGAACAACACAACTGTAGACAAAGAGGAGAGACAAAGAAAACCAAATGAAAAGAAAACTGTTTACATTGTGCCTTGACACACCCCTGCAGCAAAATTTCCCTCTAATACTGCAGCACCAAGATGAAACATACACACATCAGTGGAAACAAATGAGGGGCTATTCTGGAAGTGTGTGTGAAAGCACTTAGATTCATGTAGTCTGTATTTGACTGAGGAAAATGAAAGGATTGCAACAGATGGACTAGGACAGGAGAGGCAAAATACAGAGTTCACTTGAGTGGATGATGAGTCAAAAAAGACACATTATTAGTCCTCAATGAAAAGACAAAACAAAAGGAGTGTCATGGGAACAGAGGAACACATAGGAAGTTCTAAAATGTAAACAATCAAGTGTATGTATCTGAGCAGCCATTCAATAACATACATATACATAAATCAGTTTTAGTGTTTTATTCATTTATATAATTTAATGTATTATTTATTATATTACTATTTTCTCTACTATTTTATCATTTGTTTTCAAATGTTAACATTATTACCTGTTAAAAATGTTAGGGTAATTTTAGAAACATTAACAAAAACAATACAAATATTCCCACTAATCAGTTGAGACAAATTTTTTAACACATAGCAAAAGCAATATGGGTTTATCCAATGATTAAGAGCTTTAAAAGGGCAAGGTGGCAACCTTTGTAGGCCGCCCTTTCTCGTTTTATTGATCAGCTGGCTGACCTCTGAACTTTAGGGGTTTTACAGGTCCAGGGAATTAACAATGTGTAAAACAAGTGGTATTATGGCATTATGACCTGCTGTAAGTACCTCAGTGGATTTCAAACTACTCAGTAGCTCTTTCACCTTTATACAATAACACACACACAAACTGTACAAAAAATAGTTTAAAGTAAAAATTTGTAAATGAAGTGGAAACTGTTTGAAAAATACAGCAGTGAATCAGTGGAGTCAGGAACCAAAATCAAATGAATGACTGAGGTAACAGAGGACTGAGGAAAATGACAGTTAGTAGAGAAATGACTGAAAATAACCTTCCTAGAAGTAGAAATAAAAATGATTAGTTATACTCTTTTTCTAACTTCCCATCCACAAGTTTCCTGAAAGACATTTTTTCTTTCTGGTCTCATACTTTCTCCACTGTTCTTTATAGCTGCAGTCTATTCATGGCTAAACATCTCCACATTCCCTCCTTTTCAGCGACCAACATCTGCCATATGTCCCTACAAGCATATCCAATATGCTGCTTGATTTTTTTTAACCTCCATAACTCCTTTCCTGTATAAGCCCTGCTTAGGTCTCTCATTGGCTGCCAGGATCTTCTAGAATTTAATTAGAAACATTGTTGCTAATGGACTGGCTGCCAGCTACCTTCAATCATTCATCAAGCTGTAAACGGGCACACAGCTGCTATGCTCAGTCATCTCTGTCTGCATAGCCTCAACATCTCCACATGTAAGGCGAACAGTCTATGCTTCCATGAGCGCTCCGGAGGCCAAGCACCCATGACAAAGCATAATGTTATTAGAGCAACTTAACTCCTGTTTCACACTGTAGACAACAATATCTCTGATCTCAGAGGTCAGTTTTCCATTTATACATTAATAAATAGTCATTGTACTGTATTGTCCTATGGTGCTGAAATGCATGTGTTCGCCAGACATTTGCTAAGAACAAAAATGTAAATGTTTGTATTTCAAAGATTGTTCGGTTGTATACATACTTGCATGTGCCATGTATGTTTTATACAGTTTTAGAATGCATTTGGAACATTTAATGGCTACAAATCAGATGCATGCTGCTGGGACGTGGATTCACACCTTTATCTGAACCAGAGAAACTCTGTTTGCCTTTCCTTGCTAAATATAACATGCCGAGCTTTGTGTGTGTGTGTATGTGCGTGAATGGAGCTCAAACATTGTGGGTAATTCCACAGGGACTATCTCAGGCACACACCTGGATGTTTGTGTATCGGTCAGAACATGGTATCCGTGTGTGTGAAAGTTTTGTACAATCGCCACACAGTAGGGTGTGTTATTTGGTTTCTCAGCACACCTGTGTATGATGTATCTTTTGGCATGACAACACATAAACTGCCCAGCAACCGGCAGAGCAGGGGGAAGCTGTGGAGTCATATGGAGACGGCAAAGGAAATTGAAGATGGCAGGCAGTCTCCAAAGACAGGTAAAGATTGATAGTGTATAAAAGAGGGGGAGAGAGAGACCATGACAGATGCAAAAAGAAGAAAATATTTTGTGTCATGTACAGCACAGGTAGAAAAACAAAAGCATTTTTATCATTATTGTTATTGTATGCTGTATGCAGTTGCTATAAGCCACCTATGAGCTTGGCATGTTAATAGAGAACGTGCTATCCAGATGTGCGCTTATAGTTATTCATCATCAACTTCAAACATGGCTCACCCATTCAGAATGAATTCCCCCCACTAACAGAAAAAGAGAAGGTGAATAGGGGGCAGAAGAGGGAGTGTTCTCAGTGAGGACTGATGCTGCACTCCTTCATGCGATATAAAGATGCCTGTTTCCAGGGAAAGTAGACGATGACAGCCACTTAACGCATCACAGAAACTGCACCACGTCCTCCTCAGGGAGTTCTCCTGTCTAACGTTCATTTGATATTCAGTTCTTCAGCAAAATACCTAAGTATCCACACACATCCCACATAAAGATCCATCAACTCACATCCTTACAGTAAATCATGCAGTAAATGAAGACTGTTTCTGGTGGTTTATTAGTGATAATGTCAGGATGACCCACACAGAGTAATGCAATCTGTCAAGGCCTGAATGTTCAATCTCTAAGTGAAAGCACTTGCTGGTACCCACAAAACACACAGATGGACCATGATAAAAAACAGATTGCTTCATACCTCACTGTCCTCACATCCATCAACACACACACACACATTGCATAACACACGTCCTAGCACAAGGCCTAGCTTTAATGACAGTCATTCAGCCAAGACAGCATTCTTAGTCTGGGAAGGTATTTAATTTAATGTGAATGAGCACAAGTACGTGAAGGACAGATATATAGTGTGTTCAATGGGTTGTTTTTCTGTGCAGGGGCTTTATGTACTTTCTTTAACTGGGATGTAGTTTTGCCTTTAGCATTTTCATCACAGTCATAGCTTACGTGTTCATTGTACTGTTGCCATTTTCATTGTGTGATATTTTTAAAGTGCAGCCCGGGCAGAACAGTACATCAAACAGATTAATGAAAAAATAAATCAGCTAGCAGACAATGAAGCCATTAACTGTATTATAGAATCTATGTAGCATCCATTGCTAACATCACCTATCCCACACAGCATTGTTTTTTATATATGCTGACTAGAACCCGTGCTCCTCTTTAAATTTAGAATTCCAGCTATTTTATAGTCCCTCCTTTTTTTAGTTTATATCATTTCTTATGTGGAACATAAGAAACATCTCTTATTTTCTTTTCAATCGCCCTTTTTCCCCTCTCGCTCTGTTAGCTTCAGCATTCTGGCTCCAGCAGACACGTCTGCGATGTAGAAGCAGAGGATGTCGGGAAAGTTGCCCACAGATAAGCAGTAGGAGACTGAGAGGGATTTGTGGGATAGAGATGACAGATTAATCCTCTCTAGTGAAAGAGAGAGATGTGGAGAGTTATGAAACATCACATCATATCTCAGGTAAGAACGCTGAAAGAGGGCAAAAAGCCCATGAAAGTGATTTGTATTCCAATAATTCTCTCCTAAAGGGATTTCAAGCGCACCAGGTGAACTCTGGTACAAAATACACAAAGAAGAAGAAAAAGTGGGATAAGATTAGTCAAATGTTTTTTTCTCCCCCGGCCAGTCTGTGACATAAAATAATCACACTGAAATTCCTTTAGTCAATTAGTCTTAACAAACATTCAAGTGTCCTTTTGGTAGCGGATATCATAATTTTCAGAGAACCACACAGTAGCTGGGCTTCGATTCAATACAGCTTTCCAGTCCCTTTCCTTCTCTCGCTGCCATTTATACTGACATGTTAATGGCCGGTTTTGAATTACAGCCTTATCTTTGAGCCGCTGGAGAGAAACGCAGAGCACACACACAACCCCCTCAGACGAACAGACCTTTTCAATTTATATACCTTCGATTTCATTTAACTACCTGGATTCATGGTTCTTTTGAGACAGCCAGTGGCGTCTCCTCGATGTGTCTGCACTGATTATCTCTTACGTTCGTGCCTCCTCTCCACCATTTATTTGTATGCAGTCTGGTGTTTTTTTTAGCTGTGGTTCCTTTTCAACAGGCACACAGCCTGTAAATGGAGGGCTATGTTCACTCATGCGGTGCGTTGGAAACATCGCTTTGTAACCTCAGCTGTGACGACTGTCAACCTCTGCTAAGATTACCCCAAAGAAAAGGTCCACTGTCCATCTATCCATAGATTTAACCAACCGTGAATGAATTAACTTGTTTTCTACTTTAGAGAAATCCACACATCAAAACCCCAAAGGGTTTCTAAACCTCACTCTGGTTTGCAAATATACACTATTAAATATAAGTATTTTTGCATTTCTTTACACAGCCAAAATGTTGACAAACATTGGTTTAAGTTTTAAGAGAATCTTAAATATCTTCCTAATGAAAAATGTATTAAAAGGAATTTTCTATTACATTGGTTAAGAAAACAAACATCCAGTTACCTACTGCATCTGCAGCATCATAGAAACATGAATATATACTGCCACCTAGACATAAACTGTAGTACTACATCTGGTCACCAGCATATTGACAAAGGTTGACAAATCAACGTATTTATTTTCTTACATGACCGTCATGCATGATTCATGAATGTCAGCAAAATAACTCAAATACATCAATCACCTGATTAACACAACCAACAGAGATTTAATTACATTGTAGGCTCTTTCCTACAGTCATCATTGAGATCACCAAGATCAGTAGCTTCAGGGTTGTGATGACGACTTTAATCACAGTGTCATTATACAAGAGTTTGTTCTTATAGTTTTAATTTCATCTTTTTGTTGTCACATTATACAGCCAAACAAGAAGAAATTCTATTTTTTCATTCTGCACAACATATAAAATTTAGCAACACCAAGTAGCAAATTAAGGAAGAAAAATTGTACACTTAAATGTACTTTAAACCACAAAAGTAAAAGGCGAGGTTGCAAAAGTAAAAGAACTTCACATGAGCAATGACTGAGTATGTGCTTCACAGTTCCTCTCATTACGACGTGTCCATCTGAGCAGATTCTGAAAAAGAGATTTATTCATATTAATATTGATCAACTAGCTTTTTAAACAATACGGTGATTTAAGACCATATGATTATTTTTGCCCCCCATTTCCCAAAAAATAAACCAAAGCAGGATGAACTGGTGCTTGATCAAAGAACGAACAAAGCACATACATTATAAACAGTACAAACTATACCGTTTGTATAGCAGTTAAAAAAACCAGTGCTATTATAAGAAATATTGGCACTCTTGTGATGCTGCGTGTCAAATCAATTTAGGACTGAAACAAACTGTTGTATAATGTTAGCAAAAAGCTTCTAAACCACAAACCAGAAAAAAAAAGATTTTAATGGTCCTGCTGTAGGCAAAGAAAAACATCTCACGTGTTTCGTTGAAGAGGAAAGAGTCCTGGTACTCTTTCATGTACTGTGAGGATCGAGCCTCATCCAGGAAAAGAGAGTAGACTCTCTTTATGTCCTCCACTTGGACTTCCGTGCCCTGTGTGAAATGCAGAACCCTGGTCAGACTAAAGCTTCTTTTTTTACTTATTAGATCTCCGATTTGGTTGCCTAGCGACAACTTGATATTTGACATGGGTGAGTTGGCCTTACCCGCCGTTTGCGACACACCAGGCCTGCAGTGCTGATGAGCTGAATGGCATAACGGAGTGAAGTCTCCTGTCCGATACGTGTTAATACTGTATGTGCCTCCTCGCTGAGCTCAACATCCTCCTCCTCACACCTACAACACAAACACAGAAGAAGTGAGAAAGTTCACTCAGACTGAGGAAATTAGATTTGGCATCGATTTGAGCCACTCTAAAATTAGATTTGTATCTGACATCAGGTTGATCTGACCTACATAAAAACATCTGATTATTCTTCTAATCTTGGATTTTTTGTCATTGTTGCACACAAAAGGGGCTTGTGTAAAATAAATGCATAGTATGTTTATGCTATGTATGTTAATGTGTATGTTACTCAAAGTACACGTGCAATAAATGATTATGTATTTATTGATCTTAAAAATGTCCATACAAAATATCCCTCAAAGACCCTTAAATCTGCATGCATCTGCATGATCCATTTCAAAACAAAGTATTCTCACCGAATCTTCAGGATCTGCCTGGTCTCCTTCTCAGTGTAGGGAGATGTAGCTATGATCAGCAGACGGTCAAGCATGTCTATGGGAATGCCATGAGGACTCTGGTAGTTGGTGCCTCTAATTCTGTAAAAAGGAGAAACAAGAATGATGAGAAAGGTTCATTCAACATATCTATCAATAGCACTTGTTGTGTTTGTGTTTATACCGGGTGATGCCTCTGTTAGTGGCCATAATGAGTACAGGTGAAAGATCACTCTCTAGAGCTCGATTGAGGAATGAAAAACATTCTATGTCCAACATGTGGACCTCATCTATAAAGAGAACCTGCAACCACAGAAAAGGCTCAGAAACAAACTGTGTTTCCAGTGTGGACATCATAAAACAGAAGCGTTGAAAAACTGGGCTCTATAAAGGTCTTAGTTGTCTGCGCTGCTTACCCCAGGAATGATCTCCGCTTTGCCTTCCTCTCTCCACTCAGACACCTTAGCGTTGATCTGCTCCCGGACCTCTGACTTAATTTCTCCAGTGTCACCTGCAGAAAAACAACAGTCAAACATCTTTGAACATCATCAAGCTCTTGAATGTCAATGGAGATTCTCATTTCGCAACACTAATTAGGGATTGGTTCCACTGAGCATGTCATTATGACAAACCTGAAAATAAAGCCAGGAATCCCTGAGTGCGGCTGTTGATGACGTCGATTTCGTGCAGGGAGACGGTATGAACCACCTCCTTCCGTTTCTGAAGTTCTCCCTCTGGACACTGAACAAACTGTGTCTGAAATAACAGCAAAAGGCAACAGCATTAGAAAACTCTTAGAGAAACTTCAGCAGTGATTGATGGATGTACAAAACATTTCACAGAATGATGAATGTGCACCTGTGCTCCCATGGCATCGTAATCTCTTGCTCGCGTGAAAGACCGGCCCAGTTTGCTAATCTTTCCTGTGGCTTTATCAATGGTGATCACATCCCTGTACAATATGAGATATGACATGATCTGACTGTTCATTAACACTAACAAAGCTTTAAACTAGGCATGCCTTTATTTAAGATTATACAGCAAGTACAATACAAACCAAAGCACTAAATTATCTACATATCTACGAGACTGTTAAGTCACATCCTTTACCATTATAAATGAGTATGACCCAAGCAGGACGATGTTGACTATTCATAATATATATATTTTAGATGTTTTTCCTGGCATTGTAAAATAAAGAAACATGAAAAAATATGTATTATTTCTTATGAGACCTACGAGACGCGGTTTATTAAATAAAACATTTTTAATCTACTTGGCAACAACTATTTGATCAAAATGAAAAACATTGCATTTGTCATTTTAGAGAAAATCTAGAAATAAATGCAGTATATACATTGGATAGGCTAACAACACTAATTTAACATACTTTAGATACATCAGCCCTACAAAGTGCTTATTTATTCAGCACCAGCAGGACCATCAAGTGTCTGCAGTTGTAGGTACTTGATGCATCACATTTCAAGAGCTGAAGGCCAATTCAGTCTAATACGTTTGTGTTCTGTGATTAGTACAATCACATCTCGGCTTATGATCTACCCACCCAGCTTGTACTCTCTCTTTACTGAGGCTCTCAATCATCTTGTTCCCCAGGTCATAGATGGTCTCCATCTCTGTTGTCTTCAGTGTGAGCTTACCCACTTTTGCACCCTTAATACAGATACAAACAAGTGAGAAAACGGTTCACATCCAGCTGGGTTCATATAAAACAAATCAATAACTTTTCATCTATCACTGTTTAAGCACAGATGTACCAACAGTTCCCTTATTTATCAACAGCTGAAAACTCATTTCTCACTTTCATAATAATAAAAAAAAATTCACACCGAAGAATAAAAAAATTCTTTAATAATGTTTTTAGATGATAGAAGTAAATTGAATCACAGTAAGGAAATTATGTGCTGAAATTCTCAGCTTCTCAAAATACATAATATTCAGCTGTTCACTACAGCTGCTATCATATGACTTTGCTGTTTAGAGTTTTTAGTGTTCTTTAATATAATCAGAAAAAAATACTCTGAAGCATTGAGACAGGAAAGCAGAGACTCACTGTTCCTGTGGCAGGTCTGTCGATCTGAATTTCTACCACCTCTCCTTCAATAATTTCAGTCTCCTCTCTGTAGGGCAACAAGCACAGGTAGAACATCAGCGGTTTTTCAAAATCTTTATGATGCTTCACACTTCCATAAGCCTCACTCACTTAATTCTGACTCCGATGGCTTTTCGGAAGGCCTGACTCAGAGCCTCTGTCTTGCTCATCTCCAGAGAGAAGATCTCACTCCCAGCCAGAGCGGTAAATGGTGTGTCAGGGCCCAGAGATTGAGCAATACCTATACAATAAACACAGATTACAATCATGAATTAGCCTGCAATATGCTCAGATGTACATAGTTTAAGCATAATGTACATATACTTAAATAGGAAGGGTACACATTATTCCACCGTAAGTAGAATTTAAAGAAATAGTTCACCCAAAAAAAAATTTCTGAGAAAAGAAAAACCTGTATGACCTTTTTCCATCTGAGGAACACAAAAGAAGAATTCTGAAGTACTTCGGTAACCAAACAACAGTGTCACCTATTAGCTTCCATTGTATGGACAAAACCACCGGGACATTTCTCAAAATATTTTCTTGTGTTCCACAGAAGAAACAAAGTCATATGTTTGAAATGACATGAGGGTGAGTAAATGATGATTTTTTTCATTTTTGTGTGAGCTATCACTCGAATGTACTTCATAAATTGATGCTCCACTATAAATGTGGTTGGTTACTTACCCATAGCAATAGCCGTCTTGCCTGTTCCAGGTTGGCCAGCAATGAGCACCGCACGACCTGCAATCTGACCATCTTTGATCATTTCAAGGATGAGCCCTGCTGCCCTACGTGGCGCCAACTGACCCACCATTCCCTGGGACACCTGGTAAGAATGACGGAGAGACAATAGAGCAGTTGATCATTCTACATGTAGTTTAGTTACGTATGTAGTGAACAACATTTACACCAATGACAAGTGTGTAGTAACAGAAAGGTTCAATATACATATAATACCTGTCGCGGTTCCAAGGCATCATCCAGTCCAAGACCACGAATGTGAGAGTGTGCACCTGTGACAGAAGCAAGAATTAATTTCTTTTTCGGTGAATCTTATTCTTGTAGAAGCATGACTAAATCAGTGGCACAAACATGTACATATTTCAAAGCCACAATTCAATTATATTAACATTTATTTTTATAGCGCTTTTCACAAAACATATCGTTTCAAAGCCATATCTGGTTACAAAACCAGAATAGTCTGTTCTCAAAGGTGATATCACAAAAGTTATAAACCTAACAATAGATGATAACAACAAATTACAAGCAGTCAGTTTTACAATTACCTCTAAGAAAACATTTATTTTTAACATATAATTTTTTTATAATAATATATTAATTTTATTTCTCACCAATTCTCTCTATCCGAGTGATGTCTCGCACCTCTGGAACCTTCGTGGTTGCCACCTTTTAAAAAAATAACAAAAAGGTAAATATAACGTAAACTGCCAATATTAAACATGTCGAAATATGTAATTTAATGCTGCATTTACAATACTTTTGTCATTTAATCAAGCAGTCGTTAAGGGCGTGCACGTTGCCATAGTGACCCAGGAGTCACAACACCAGCTAGTTTCCAGCTAGCTGGAGTTTCAGCAATTTTGCAGAAAATAGCAAACTTTGTAGGAACGTAACATTACTAACCTATTAAGAATTTGTTTTGCAAATGCACTAATAATGCAGTTAATATGATAACATTTTATATCCTCGCTGTAGATAAACATACAACAGGCTAAAAGACCATAAAACGATATGCTCGCAGGTTCGCTAGTTAAAAAAACAATTGCTATGATGCTTTCAATTTCGGCTTTAACAGTATTGAAGTCATTTGCCATGGCTGCACATCAGAACTGCAGAATTAAAACCTTCTGTTATTGTAAATTTAAGCACATGTGCTAAAAGCGGCAAGCTCACAAACGTGTTTAATGCACTCAACCACATTTTAAGAATCTACAGATTATATACAACAGTGGGAAACTGATTCATTATGTTGTAAACAACCCGAAGTAATCCCAAATTTGCGAAAAAGGCTGAAATAAACTACCATAAACTCATTTACCTGCGCTGCCATGTTTCCTCCTGTATACAGGCGGTTGAATCTGAATGAGTGCTCACCGGAAACCCGTCCGGGCGGAACACAAGATCGCGCATGTGGGTTCTGGGTTGTGAATTAGTACAGTCAGTAAACGGCAATGTAAAAGGTAATTTAATCTGTATGTCTGTCTGTCCGTCCGTCCGCCCGTCCATTTATCCGTCCGTCTGTTCATTTAATTTTGTATTTATTTTATTGTATCTATGTAATTGTAATTATGTTGGCAAATACATATGTAAATGTTAATTAATAAAAGAAATATATGTGGAGTTTTATTTGCTGTCTTGATTTCTGCTACTATATTCACCGGGAAAGCGCTAAAGCGCCTGATATAACTGCAACCAGCAGAGGTCACTCTTGCTGTATGTTAGTGTACTTGTCACATGAGCTCGTGTGCTTTAAACTTTAAATATTAGCTTTCAGCTGCTCATCATCTGTGCATCCTTTTTTCTGGTCAACGTGTTAAATACATTTTACAACAACAATTTTAAATCACACTTTTAATGTGTTGCCATTAATGCATAACAAATGCATTAAAAACAAAACAAAGCTAAATCTTATAATTTGAATAATTTTTATAATCATTAAAACACAATCACACAAATCATATTATAATAACATTGTATTACATTAACATTAATTCACAATGCATATATTTATTAAAGGACCTTATGTAATATATCATAGATTAAATTGACTACAAACAGTAATTGGCTTTGTAAGAAATATTGATTTCATAAAAAAATAATAAACATATATACACAGAACAAATCCAGTATGTCCCCTGTCCACTTGAACTATCTACAGCTGACAAATAGAAATTGCAGACTCATACCACACCCAGAAGCCGGGATAGACCGGCTCACTGAAAGAGGCTTTAAACTGATGAATAAGCGACATGGACTCAGACACATTGTAAAAGGAAAGAGTTCCTCCTATACAGTCTAGGAACACCCCGATACGGGAGGAGTAGGGTGCGTTAATCTCAATCTGATCTTTGTTGTGTCGGGCTGAGTAACTGGAGTCCGAGCAGAAGAGACTCCAGGACTTGCGGTTATAGCCGATACGTGCCGAGTCGCCGTAACCTGTCCTCTTGATGCCTTTATAGGTGACCCCGACAGAAGCTCCCTCTCCGCTCCACTCCATCTCCCAGTAATAGGAACCTCCTGAGAGAGCCTCTTTGCACAGCACCTGGGGTAGGCAGTCAAATCTCTCACTGCTGTCATTGTACGACTGAGGGTCTCTCTTTAGTGCTGCTTTCCTGTTACCGCGGGAGATGTAGAGCTGTCGGTATGCTGTGTTGGAGTCTAGAGTTAGCTGGCAGGCATCTTTAAAATAAACCAGAAAAAGAGAGATGATCAGCCATTGACACATTAAACTTCTATGTGGGTGTGTATCGGACAACGGGGAGTTTGGTTGAATTAGATGCTTAATAATAGAAGTTATAAAGTCAGCAATAATTCAACCACTTTGTATGCGATTATCTTGATCCATGTACATGTAAGCTGCATCAAAGACAAAACCACCTTTAAACACAGAAACCACATAGATAAGACAGAGGTTTTCAGAGCTCTGTCATTAACTGTAGATGGTAAATTAAGTAATTGAAGGCCACATAAAGCGCATAAGCAGATGGTTCCTACAGAACAACCATTGCTGCTCTTGTAGCATTTATTATGAGAAGGCAAATAATAATTTAAATCATAAACAAAAAGCATTTAACTTAAGCTAGGAGTCCTGATCAGGAAACAGTTCTGCTAATTATAGTACTTTTTATGATACAACCAAATACAACCACATTGTAGCAAACCTGATCCTAGATCAGCAGTCCTGATGTAACTCTTAATGATTACAGAACTAATATGCAGGTGGACAAGTGTTTCCTAAATAAAGTTATCACCTGCCTATTAGTTGAATCTGCACATTGGCTGTCAGAGCTGGTTGGACAATTAGTGGCGATTTCTGGCAGAAGTTCATGAACGCCTCTGATCTAGAGGGCTGAGAGGGTCACACATTTAGGACTGTCTACACACCCTATATTTATATTTCTTTATATTCTATACCCAACCTTACATTATTACTAGTTTTCTTTCAACATATGTATATGTAGAGTGTAAAGACCACAGCTGACTGTTGTCAGCTAAGAAGCTGAAACGTATGAAAGTTTTGAATGATGACGATTATCATGAATCAGCCATACACCCACTTAATGAAACTAAACCTGTTCTCCTGATATGCCTGGACAAATCCAGTATCTAAGGAATGATGTTGGACTACTCCCATTACAACATTTACACTATACGCAGCCAGCATGCCACCATGTCTTATTTGGAAGTTGTTGTTAAAAATGATACACAAATTAGAACTGGTTTCGAATACATGCAAAAAAGAAAATGAATATATGAACAAACGCAGATGAACTTACACTGAAGGAACTCGTCCCTTGTTCGTGGGTCCCTTGTTTGGGTGGGACTCTTGTACATATCAACATCATCAGCTAAAGGTACAAGAATAAGAGAGGGATTTATTTATGCGTTGCTCTAAATGATGTAAATGATGACCAAACATCTAAATATTAATTAATCTCAGCATTAACCTTTACAGATTGCATATAAATCTTTAATCAACTGTCATAGCAAACAGATTATGTTAGCGAGAAAAAGGTGGGACTTCTAGGTAGTTTCTGCAGGATGTTTGAGGTGAGGATAGAGGTCAACTAAAGATCAAAACAAACACAGCTTCATTATGTCTACGCAGCTCATGGAGAAGATTAGTTAAAAAATGTATATATTTAATGTAATGTTGGCCTTAGCGCTGGTGCTTAGCAACCAGTCAAAAAATGCTTGGATTCTGACATTGGCTAATGACAAATGCCATTCCAAAATTCCAGCTATTTTTCACAAAGCAAACAGCAGGAAAGCTGAATTTTCCTAAACTTACACTTCATAGTCCTTTTCTTCTTACGATCCTCCAGCTGGCAAAATGGCATTTTGTTCACTGAAAAACAATTAGGAATTATGGGAGAAGTCATTTATTAGTTAGACTATAATAAATGAGACAGCAGTATAATTTGATGAATTATTCTCACAGGACAAAAGGAGATTATATACAGTATTTCAAAAATTACAATGATCCAAAAACAACAGCAGCAGCATCTGTCTCATTAAAACAACATTCTGGTTTTTGAACATTTTATAGCCCTAAATTCTGTTAGGGCTGAACTCTCTGAACTCTGAAGTCTTTGTATTGTAAATAATCCTTTCATATAGTTAAACCATAATAACCATACCTGTTTTTGCTACCTTGACCAGCTCTTCATTGCTGAACTCATTTAGATGTTGTTTCATCTCAGATATGGTCTTGGTGACAGCACCAAAGGAGAAGTAAGGATTCACACTGACAGAGGGAAGCTCCTCGGCATCAGTCTGGGCAATTAGCATGTGGTAACTCTGCATGAAGAACCCAAGAGTCTTTAGTTTTATTGCAAGTATTTGTGTGGCATAGAAGACCAACTTACATCCAAATACTGTTACACTGCAACTTGATAATACAATACTAGTCTATGTGGAGTGACACTAAAATCTATCCATTGCTCTGGTTGTGCTCTGACTGTGTTATCTCTGCTGCAGACTGATTGAAGCACCTGGATGAAGTGGATGTGGTCCTCGGTTCGAGAGAGTTGTGTCAGCTCATTGTCCCTCCTCGTAAGGTCAGCAATTTCATGCCCCAGCCGCTCCATGTGACTCTCAGCAGTGTTAAGTGCTGCCTTCTTGTTGCTCGAGATCAGTTTGGTCATTTCCTGTTGCATTCTTTCAATGGAACGAAGCATGTCACCGAACAGCTTTTCGCTCTCCTGTAAGGCCCGTTGTGCTGAGCTCTGAAGGAACAATTGGAATCATTGTTCTGTTTTGTTCCATTCTTCCATTCTTGGAAACGTATAAGTTTATATTTGATACACACATCTACATATAAAAAGTTCCAATCATGTACTTCTTTCTGTCTAATGATCAAAATAATGCACAATGCATTGTAAGTTCTGCATTATAAGTTGTGCATCACAAGTTGTTCTATAACATATATAACATTTTCTACCAGAAAATTACAACAGATCTTATACAATCCTATTACATATTAAATCTGAGGACGAAATGTGTAAACTTTCTTTTCTTTACACCTTATGACCACACCCCACAACTCTGTTTATTGTCCAGACAAACCTTAAGTGCCTCCACGGCCTGTTTTAACTCCTCCATTTGTTTCACTCTGTCGTGGATCTTCTCCTGGACCTCAGCCTGTGTGGCGCCCAAGCGTTGCTACGGACAACGATAAACAGGAAATGCACGACAATGAGGTGCATACTTCCACATCTGTTTTTTTATACCTGATGAAACCCTTTGTGTACTTAATATGAATTAATTTTATCAGTTTCTTCGTTCATTTTCTATATCAAATTCTTCATTTCTATATCAGTTATACTTTTAAAATATAAACTGGTGGGTTTGTTTACTGAAACTTTGCTTTATTCTTTTACAATAAAACCCAACCTATTATTAATAATAAGTTATTAATTATTATTATTATTATTGCTGTTATTAATAACTACAGCATAGATCCACCTTCTCCACCTTTCTGGGTGGAGATCACTCACTGGCCATGTTTGTTTTAGGGAGGGTGTCTACTCTTAAGACCCTATTAAGACCCCTGTAGAGGGTGTCTACTCTTAAGACCCTATTAAATCAAAATTGGAGATTTATGAGTTTTAGTACATGTCTATTAGTGTTTGAGGCATCTTAATGCTTGTGGTCTCCTAAGTTTTCTCTTTTGGCAGTTGTAGGCATTTCAAATGTACACTCCCTCTTTTCCAGGAATACAAATCAAAAATATTGATGACTCACACTGCATTTACTCTGTTTGTCAAATAAAATACTGAAAAAGAATGTCCCTTCCCTTAATACCACCTAATACCACTAGCAACAGCAAATATTGCTCATGGCTGTGATGTTTAAAGCTAATGGCTATTTTTTAAAGGGCCCTTCTACCAGCCTTTTTTTCAATACGAGAATATGGAGAATGTTGCAACACAGACATGTCAATATCTCATAACCAACCGGTGTATTCAAATATACAGTGAATATCATTTTTGAAAGAACTGGTATGGTAACTATATGATCTCAATAGTACTGATGATAGACATACACCTCATTTACACACACACACACAAGAATCTTACCTGCATTTCTGCTCTTTCTTGTTCCGCTGACACCATGTCGTGACCCTTGTGCTCCTTCACTGTACACAGCACACAGATACACATTTGATCTGTACGACAGTACAGCTCCAGACCCTTCTGATGCTGAGGGCAGATCTGAC
>JAZGTI010010917.1:0-17180 GCA_036877585.1 Botia kubotai | reverse complement strand
TTATCTTCAGCAGGAACAGCTACACATAAAATATTTTGATTGGGTCTGCCATTCCCTTTGGAGAACTTTTGTGTCACTTTGACTAAAGGTTTGTGTACATGTACTTTCCTGTGAGGGGGAAAAAAAGAGCCATTAAAGCCTTTTGAAAATGCTAGTCCTTGAAATCCGATAGGTATTGTGTCCCTTAAATGGTACTGTTTCCAGACAAATCTGCTCATTAGTAATTTAACCTTACAAGCATACTACTGCCTCGGCAGAAAAGCTTGCTACAAGTGCTCTGCTCTCCTGAGGAGTTTGTTCAGTTGGTGAGCTGCACGTTATAAAAGGCTAATGAATACAACTGACTATCTTACAGTACTATGTAAAAAGAAGCTGCAGGCTAAATTCAAATGTATAAAGTGTTTAAAAGTAAACTAAAAGATCCTTAGTTTAAACTGGCTACGCTCGGGTTAAATGAACTGCTTTATATAAATTAACAACAAAATATGTTTGCCATATCATCGTTTAATATAATTTAAAGGCAGCAGTTTAAGCATTTTGTACAACCACAGTGCAAAACAAATTTGGACTTGGAAAACCTAACAAAAACCCTTGTTGCTTCAACTCGTGCAACTACAGAAAGCAAAGGTTACTGTATTGCAACATATACAAATTACAAATTATATATTATACATGGTCCATGCATTTACGCACAGCCTCTATAGCTAAATTGATGAGTGTGTATGTGGGACTGAATGTATGCATGTGTTGTGTTGTGTGTGCGTGTGTGTTTGAGAGTGGCTCAAGCCATCAGTGCATCACAGTCCAGTTTTGGAGCTGATGTCCAAGCTTTCAAGATTGCCAGATGTTTCCTCAACCCGATTTGAAGAGAAGAATGGCCACTTGACCCAAATAAAAGTAGATGAAATGCTTCGTTTCGTGTGTCACGTAACTGCCAAAGTTCCGCCCCACAATGCAATGCCATGTCGGATTATACTTCTTATCAAATTCCTGTGGAAAAGCCAGTAAAATTAGATGTATTTTACAGGGACTAATAGTATTTACTAGGATTCTACTGAAGCTTTCTGCATGAATCAAAAGAAAAATAAGCATTAATATCTTAATTCCAATATTGCTGGTTTGTGAAATCTTATAGCATGTGATGCTGTCAATCACAAATATTCTGTGGTATTACCTTCTTGATATAAGCGGCAATGTCCTTCTCAATGTTGTACTTCTCCATGGCCTGTGTGGCACAATCCACCGCATCCTGCTGCATGTCCTCAGACATATCAGCGTTCTTTATTACTGCCTTCCTGTCAGTCATGTTGGCTGTGAATACAAAGAGAAAAATTCATTTACTGACCATGTGATCTGGAATTTCATAATCACAATAAAGTCCAGAGCGTTTCGGTTTAGCAGGGGAACACATCTGGATACATTTTCAATAAGACAACAGTGCAAGCCTTTGCTTATGAATAAATACAAGCGTCCTCCCAAGCCACTGGATTTATTTGTCAGTTGTTTTGATCAGACAACTGTTCATTAGATGACACAGCTGAGACACAGATGTCAGGTCTGCTCTGGGACCTGTCTGAGTTTACAGAGGCATCTACCTTTCCAATCAGCTTATTAAGGAACTAGTGCATCTACGAAAAAGGAAACCTGCAGTCATGATTTGACAAAAAGGAGGCCACCTCAATCAGCTCCCTCATCAAGACTCTCACGCACTCTGTATTGGGCCCAGGAGAGAGAGAAGGGTGATGAAATCCAACCAGTAAGAAAGATGACAAAGTGAAGAAATCAAATCTGTATCCCATTTAGTTGAGTGAAATGAAACTAAACAACGGCATAATGTTCAAAACAATGCATACAACATTATTTTATGCAATATCTAAATCATTAAACAACAAATATATGCATTGTGTATGTTTAGTAAATAGCTTTATTTTTATTTTTGTGTTTTGTTTACAGAGTCAACAGAGATTTGTAACAAGATTCTGCTACTGCTGTAGGTATGTGAAAGAAACAATAATTAAGTGTGCAAATATATAAACTAATTTAATATAAAAAATATAAAATGCAATTCAATATTAAAATGATAGTAACTGGTCAAGGCATATACGCTATGCACAAGAAATAAAAGACCTTAAAGCACAAGTTAAGATTTAAATTTCACTGGGCAGGAAATTGAGTGTAAATTACACCGTAAAGCACAATTAATAAATTACACATCACCTTTGATAAGGTCACAGAGAGAGAATCACAAAAGGGTGACATAACTGTGCATTACATACCGAGTTGTTTGCTAGCTGTGGCCATTTTACGTCACATTAAAATAACTTTCACCTAAGTGCAGCCATCCCAACATAAAACTGGTGTCCAGTGATGAACCACTAAAGCCATACGGTTGTGATGTCCTCAGCATCTGCTCTCAATGGTGCTGAATGATCATTGGCGGAATTACATAACCGAATTTTTCTCCAGACACCGAGCACTTTTAACTTTCATTTCACGCCACCGCCCTACTTATTCCCCATAAAAAATATTGCACTGAACGTCTTTTAACACCAATTCCAACAATAATGATGATAGAAACATAAAAGGTGAATACGTTAAGGCGGCGCTTTACGCTGTGTCCATGTTGCTTCACTAATTACTAAACTTATTAAAAGGTATCTAAATATTCACATGCATTGTTTATCTCATAAACTACGTGGTCAGTTCGGATGCATGCGTAGAAAATAATATCCACATTGCTCACCTCCTTGTGTTTTTACACTGGGACACTGTTTGGTTCAGGCTTTTCTTGAGCCGCTGTGCTTCACGCTTGACTTCACTAACCACTATTTAAGTCGTAACTCTACCCATGCGGCTGTGCTCGTAACTCGCAACCAACTACGCGTCACGAACCCCAACATGCTCCGCCCACCGCATTGCGCCGGCACTCTGATTGGCTCTCGAGAGCCTCTCCCAGCGTGTGCGAGCATTTTCCACTAGCTTCCCACTGCCCGCATTTTATTTCATCCCAGAATGCACCAGGGCGAACTGGGCCCGTGCTGGACTCAGAATATCAATTGTCAGGCCAAAGGTAATTGGCTGATATGAGGCATTATTCAGTGTACTACACACAATTAAAGATCTAACTTAGAATACTTGAAAGTGTTTCCTGCCTGAAATATTATGGACCAATAGAGTGGAACCAAATTACCCCAGATGACAAGTTGGGTTATTATTATATGAATTTATGTAAATTTTCACATACTAGGTTGCAGCTACATACCAGACGTGAAAAATATTAGAAAACTTTACCTATAAATGTGTTACCAAATATGGTTTATAAATTAGTGAAAGACTGATTGATCAGCAGCCATGTGACCATTTAAGGATTACCAGCATTTTGCTTTACTTTATACTCTATATCACTGTGACATTACACAGGCTACCCCTGATCTGTAGATATTAGACAAGCACTAATAATCAAACCTGTAACATAATTTACATACAGCGTTGAGTTTAATGAATTAACAAAAGAGGCGCTTTTACAAATACATCGCTGCTATCCACTGATTTTATGACTCTAGGCCAAACTGCAAAGATGTTTAAAAATCAATAAAATGACACAATGAACACAACAATCAATTGGACATTCAACCTTTATTTAAAGAAGGGTGAAAAGACTTAACACTACAAACTAGAAATAGAAAGAGGTCAACTGTGGGGGAAAACACCACTGCCTACACAACAAATGCCAACAAATGTTTAGTTTGTATTTGAATCCCTAAATAAACTACAACATCCCACTCAAAATGTGCCTGTTACCCCCCCTCCCACTAATTCCCGTCTATTTACCACGCTCCTCATGCGGATTCCATCCAAAGCAACTGATCCAGCCTTCTGGTTCCTTGCTCTGCTCCTTTTTACACCAAAAAACTCATCTCACAAAACAAAAAAGAGCCTGGATCCCCTCTGCGCGCATCACTGGGTGTCCACGATAAAGAAAAAATTAATTTGGTTCTAGAGAAGCCAATTAAGACATTGGGTATCCTTTCCTGTGTTAACTCCTTTAACTGTGGTTTGGTGGGGGGATGTGGGACTGGGGTTGGGATCCTCTCCTATGGTTCCCGTTCCCGGTAAATTGATCCCGCTCCATGTATGTATCCATCCTTATTCTAATCCTAATCCTGTTCCTGATCCTGAACTGATCCGGCTCCAAGGATCGGGACACAGTGAGCCCCTCCTCCAATCCAAACCTTTGAATACCAGCAAAATCAAAAAGAGGGAGGTAACAAGTTAGAATCACAGGCTTTTACAAATTCATCAATGGAGCGGTATACGTTTTTTATATATAAACGATTAAAAGGATACCAGACTATGATATGCTCCGGAAGTAATTTAGAGCACCACCTACAAACATTAAATTGTGCTTATTACATTGGAAAAACAAGACAAACTAACTACAACAAAAAAAACCTAACTTATAGCAAGACAGACTTTCCCTGAACTGCACATGGCAAGCCTTTGTCAGTTTATAAAACTAGGTGGGGGTGCGATAGTGGTCAAATCCCAGCACATTTTGGAGACAGGCAGAAATGCTTTTGAAACAAGAAACGCTTAAAAAAAACTCACAAGCTTTGCAACATCCAGACAGTACACATGCATGCTTAGCAGCAATGACCAGTGAGGGAAGGTAAATTAAACAGGAAAGCAAGTGTTGTGAAGGGTGGGGGGAGGGAATGGCAAAGCAAAACTAATGTGTTACTGAACTAAGAAAATCCAGAACTGCAGGTCTTTGGAAAAATAAAAAAACTGCCTTTTTTGAAGGTGACTAAAGCTGCTTGCCGTCATACCATTGCCTCAAATGATATGCCTGCTCCTCCTCCAAAAACGCTTTATCCTAATATGAATGAACTGTGCTTCAAAATCCTTTACTCCAAAGCTTTAATCCTGCTCTTCTGTTGTCTACAGAAAGACACGAAAAGGTAAAAATAGAACAGTTTTCCGACAAAATAATAATAAATCCCCACCCCAGAAAGAGCCAAAAACGAAGCAGCATTAACAAAATCAAACCGCAGATTAAGCCTTTAAACAGAGAACTAGTATTTCAACATGTCCGTTGTTTCAAATATAGTACAAAGGACGAGTATGAAGATCCAGTTAAAATGTAAATGCAAGACAAAGACACAACAGGATCATGAGATATGGGACAACATAAAGAACAGACAGGGAAGTAAGAGAGAGAAAGGAGAACGTCCAGTTCGCTACCCTTAGCTGTCATTAGCGTAATGACAGTCAATTCAAACTCTGACGTTTGGATATTACATGACAAACCAAAGATGAGAGAAAGCAAACTGGGAACAGTGGAGGGACAAAACAATTTAAGAGCAATGAAGTACAATAGTGGGTCCATAAAAGGTGACACAGGGTGTACAATTGGATTTTGGCCAGCCAGTCAGCTGGGATGTGGATGTTTAGGTGCGAGAACGGGAGCGGCTGTGGCGAGGTGAGTAACGGGGAGATCCTCGGCTGCGGCGCGGGGAGTAGCTGCGACTGCGGCTGTTGCTCCGGCTGCGACTTCTGCTGTGGCTGCGAGAGCGCGAGCGCCCGTAACTGGGGCTGCGCGGGCCATCCACCTTTACGCGGATGTAAGCCGTTTCCCCCTGAGGAACACAGAATTGGAACACCTTCTAATGAAGAAATTTCATTCATGGCTACCAACAGCTAGTTGATGGCTTACTCTGCAAACTTTAAAGATTATTACGAGTACTATCCTGCGTGACATCATAATTGCTGGTTCTATCTGTATATGGCCCACTTACATTCAAAAGATCCATTCCATGGATCCTCCTAGTCCATGTAGCTCCATCATGGGTCTCTGACATCAAGCTTACCTTGATATTTCCAAAATCCTTAAGCTATGCCCTGTCCTGTCCCTTCCAATGGCGGTCTACATTCATAAACTCACACCTACCTCGTGTGACCGGAACTTAGTGTTATCCAGCTTTCGAACGGCGTAGGTCATGTCTTCCTTGCGCACAAACTCCACAACGCCCGTGCCATCTCGGAATACGTCAGCATAACATACATCACCTGCTTCACGCATGTGATCCTTGAGGTCCTGCCAGCTGCCACTAGGAGGAAGTCCTGAATACAAAAAGGGAGTCATGAACAGACAATCAGAGATGAGCAGTATATGACGGATCACTTTTAGAAAAATGAATTGGATAAATTGCAATACTTAAAGAGATAGCTCACCAAATTTTTATCCCATTATTTATGCAACCTCATGTCATTCCAGTTGTGAAAATCTGAATTCTTTCTCATTCACTTTAAAAATACTTTTGCATGACTACAAATTAACCGCACAAGAATCATAATTTGACTACTTGACTCTAATAATCAATGAAAATGAAAGTAAACAGTGTTTAGTTTTACATAGGTAATCGGGTTCAGGAAAGAAGCAGGACAGAGTTACTCATATTTAAACCACCTGTTTACTGACCTGACACTATGACCCTGTACTCAGAGCGCCTGGATGGAGGCCCATATCTGCCTCTTGGGGCTCCAGCACCACCAGCACCACCACCTCCACCTCTTCCACCTCCCCTGCCACTCCTTGGGAACTCCACTCGAAGACGATAGCCGTCATAGTCATAGCCATCTCGTCCGTATACAGCATCCTCTGCATCCCTAAAGCGATACAAAACACTCACTGACATAGGCTGTCAACTTTTCGCCGTTTATATGTATACTTAACATTTATCAATACAATTCGTTTAAACGTATCGTTATAACACGTTAAAAATCGTATCAGCTTTTAGTTTATTAACAAAAATGTAGGAATTCAATACTGCAGTTTGATCGCGTAGATACAGGCATGCTGTATTTGTTCCAGGATCAGAAGCTTTATACGGTTTGTGTTTACCTCGGATCTTCAAACTCCACAAAAGCAAAAGGCGGACCGCCTCTTCTGTTTTTAAGGTCTATATCCCGAATTGCTCCGTATTTATAAAATACGTCTTCCACGTCCTTGGTGCGTATATCTGGGGGTAAATTACCCACGTAAATCCGACAGTCGTTGTTTCCCGCAGGGCCTCGAATTACACCGCCAGACATATTTACTGACGTTAAACTAATAATGGCAAGAACTAGCCACGCTCGTCAGTTGATATAAACAAAATCTCACTAAGTTGTTTATTCGTTAACCAGTTTGTTTATTTCTTAATGCAAAATAACGAAAACAATTGAAATCCTCACAATATGGCGCCGAGCCTTTCTCGCCAACACACTCGCGCCTGCGCAGTGGTGCTACACCGAGCGGAAGAATACACGCGGCCTAACACGAGCCTGGCAGTATTGTTGACGAATTCTTACTCAGATTTAAAAAAAATGCCATTTTTCAATTTGCATTCATGTACAATATAAATAAATTGTATAATAACAGTTTAATAAAAAAATATAGATATCTGCATTTCATATCACCATTCACATCCCATCATTGATTTTATAGTTATATTGTAAAATAATGTTGACATACTGTATGACATAAGAAACAAATGGATTATTCATCTAATATAATAAAAGTATAGTAAAAAGCTCTGCAGATGAAGCCATTTAAAGCTAAAACAGCCATCAACCCAAACATTTTTAGTTATTATTATAAAGTACTCATACATTTTATTTTGCCCATAAGAACTTATTAAAAATGACAAAAAACAAACATATACAGTAACAAAAAATGAGATGAATCCAGTGTTATAGTGTCAAAACAAAACATGAAGTGCAAACACTTAGAAACACTACAAACTGAACCCATACACAATCTATGCGTTTATTCATTAAATATTCTTTCCTACATATAGAAAAACCTTCTGTTCATTTTGTCTCTAGCAGCAGAATACTGTTTTCACTTGTAAATGTAGCTTTGTAAACTTGGCTTGTTGGTTCTGAAGACAAAATGTTTAGCTCTCACCTTTTGTAAGTCGCTTTGGATAAAAGTGTCTGCTAAATGAATAAACGTGGATATTTAAGCACAGCTGCTGTAAATTAAAGCACCAATGAGATATATTCCTGAATTCACATCATGACAAATGTCAACGTACCATAACAAATTGTTTTTTAATTGATGACTCTGCTAGACCCCTGGCATAATAAATATCAACAAAATACACACACACACATGCTGTCTTTAATGAATTAGGGTCTTAAAACACCTTGCAAGCTATCCGTGTGCATACACCAGACATATCCTGGTCGTCTCTCAGTCATTTTTGGCTTGCTTTTCTGCTCGCTTCTTCCTAACTTCACTCACAATTTTCAGCAACGAGAGTACAATAGGTACACACATGGGCAGGAAAAGAGGAATGTAGATAGCAAACTTTTGATCATCAGGAAAATACAGAAGATGCAAAAGAGACGGGTTGAAAAATGCCCTTTCTGAAGCCAAAATGGCCTCCTTGCTGTACTGTAGTGCAAATGCCAAGTTCCCAGCTTCCAGCTCAGCAACAGCAGACTGGAGTGAGGTCACTGCACTGGACACCTTTGCAGGAAGTAATAGCAAATTAAGAATTCGTTCTGATGATTGACAGATGTGATAAGTATAGTGGCACATCTATGTGGATCCCCCACCTGCTGTGCGATGTTGTCATTGATGACAATGTTTCCAATCTGGTCCAGTAGCTGAGCCAGCGAGGTGATGGTGGTGCTGGCGGTGGCGATGTTCTCAACGGTGCGGCTCCATAGGAGCCGGTCCAGCTCCCAGTCAGCTAGTCCAGCACTGCCTGGACTCTGCAGCATGAAACCTGCGGGAGGATGAGCGTGCTGCACACCCAGCAGAAGCCTGAAAACACAACAGGGAAAAGACAAAGACACAATAAGTGTGAAAAGAAGGGAAAAATACACACACCATACAGCACACTTGGCAAATAGCATTTAGTTTAGTTAAGGAAACATCCAAAATGTGCACTGTTTGGGGTCCTCCAGAAACAGGGAAACGGTAAGCGAACAGATGAGGACTAACCGTAGCTGTGCCAAAAATACACCCATCACTTTAGCCATGTCAATGTTTACGTCTACTGGAAATTTAGCTTCAGGTCCATACATGTCATTCACGTTGTACACCTGAGGATGTAGATGGAGAAAGACACATGCATCAAAGCACATAAAACACTAGATCTAACATGCCTGTGACTTTGTGTCAATATATTTGCACAATACCATGATCCCACCCCAGCGCGGGCTGTGAAAGGCATTGGAGGGCACTTCCCGTTTGCTGTGGTCTCTGATGAAGAGAGGGGAGTGGTGGGCGTCTGGCACATACAGCAGGAAGTTTAACACAGGGTGAGAGGAGGCTGCATTGGAACCTGCAAGATGGAATGAAATTATGTAAACTATACTACAGAAAGTATACAAACTCCGGCTATTTAACTAATATAATACTCTAATACTAACATGCAAGAGTCTAATTAGTAAGAAAGAGTCTGATTAGAAAGAAAGAGTCTGATTAGAAAGAAAGAGTCTGATGGTAAACAGCTCTCATATATTATACCGATTTTTCCATAATCTGAGAAATTAAAATTAGTTTATAAATCAGTTTAAAGCCAATTTGTTTGCTCACCCAGTCTGGCCTCCACAGGGTTGATGACATGCGACAGGCTGTCTGCACTAAGTGTGTAGGCGGATACACTGTTGTCAAATCGAGGGTTAACACCCAGAACAGCATAATACAGAATCTGAAAACAACAGCCATCCATTGCTTCACATATAGAGGCAAAGCACTGCACATTCCAACATGCTCTAAACTCCAGCATGTGAGTCACTGCATATGGTTTAATATTCTTAGAGTCCTTCCACAAAAAAGTGTATTTGTTTTGTAGATACCTGAGAGTCAACAGAAAAGTTGGCGATAGGGGCAAGTTTATTCAGTAGAGGCTGAATGTAGCTATGAACGGCGCCCTCGATGTCCCAGTAGAGGCTGTGTGACTTTGGATCTGGGTTAAGCAGACTGAATGTAATCTCATACCCTAATAAACAAAAGATAAAAGCAAGTCGGATTTAAGCCACACACAGTCATTAAGTCATTCAATCACAAGTGGGTTAGTGTAAAGTTCTAAATACAGATGTAAATCGAGTCCAAAGTGTTTTTATCCAATAACAAGCAATAACAGGAAATGCATTTCAATAGTAAATAGTGCTCTGTCTAATCTGGCCACCTGTGATCAGATCACCATAGACAAGTGATAATGGCAGGTGTAAACAGGAGCAAGGTCTGCTATTGAAAGAACAAGGCAAAACAAGAGTTACGATACTCACCTGGACTGGATTTGATGGCCCTCATACTGTCTGCCATACTCTCCTTAGTCACTTTGGTTATGCGGACACGGTCGCTCAGAGCAGCAATGATATCCTGGTGACTGAAGGACATGGTGTTCACTACTTGCTCCACGTGTGGATCCAGATTCGAAAGAACCTCCTTCAAATTCCATGAACTTCTCACAGGAGTGGAGCGCAGCACAGCGGTGCGCCGCTGGCCCACGTACACATTCACATTCTGACAGCAAAAAGCCAAAAGAAACATTTAATTAGCATTAAGATAAGTTTAGGTATTCAGTGCATAAATTCAGGAGTGCTTCAGATCTCACTTGTGGTAATAGGGTGGAGGACTCCGGGATCACATATACAACCACAGACCCACAGGAACTCTCTGAGAGCACATGCAGAGACAGATCTGCCTCTGTATAAAGACAGTAAATAAGATCAAGGACAGTGTCTTTAGTGATTCTACTATCAGACAAACTAATTTACAAACAACTACAATCTTAGCAAAACCTAAAAAAAATTATTGTACATTTTTGTTCAAAAATCAGACATAACGTTTTATGACATTTGCTGAAAAGTACCATATAACCTTTGACCCGTTCGCTAAAATAAAATCAATTTGGCACTTATAAAGGTGCTCTCTACCTGCAGCAGATGGCTGATTCAAAGCATCTTCCTCCATTACAGTAGCAGTACGGTATTTGGTTTCAAATCTGTACCGCAAACCTGTTTTAGCTGAAAAGGGAAAAAATCAATATCCAACTGTTTTATAGAGTTTTAAGGAAGAAACGTGTCTGTTCACTTACCATCTACCTCATGCTCTTTCTCGCTAACGTGGCTGAGTGGAACCCTTTTCTGCTGTTCTGGGGTCAGTGTGCCCCGAGAGAAGACCACCTCTATATCAACACTTAGCTGGAGCTGACAAACACACCGAAATGTATATATACTTAACTCATCAACATTAAAACTTCATTATACATCATTAAACTTTACAAAGGTAGCACTTCCTGTGTACCCGTAGCGTGTCGAGTTCAGCGATCTCAGAGAATGGGAGCCAAGCGCGGTAGGTCTCTGTTGTCTTCCACCATAGTGGGATGCCCACCACAATTACCACTGCAGCGATGGCAAGGGCAGCAAATCGCCCTCGCTGCTTTTCTGTAACGTTTATAGGAAAACATTAAGATCATTAGTCAACAAGCAGTTTTAACGTAATTTTCATATTAAAAATATGACACAGACATTATGCCACGATATACGCTTTAAACATATTGAGTGACCCAGCCCATTCATTTTAAAGTGAACCAGTCAAACGTTAAATAAAGCCGCGATGTATTGACATTTGGATTTAATGTTCCGTACTAATAAATATAAAGTGCCGGTTGGGATGAATTCATCATTACTGAAATCGTCTAAAAAAATACCTAAAAGAAGAGATATAACTAAATATATGTACTGGCTCACCTAGTTGCAGGGCTGCCATTGCTGTATGACATTACTACCGCATTATCCGCTATTGGAGGATTCCATCCTATCAGAGAGTAGAAAATAAGGGGAGAGTTTTGGCTGTAGCCAATGAGCGTCATTTGATTTCTTTTATTTCCGGTTTGCAGTTTAAAAGTAACAAATGTGTTGCTTGAATATTTAAAATGTCCAATTTTATGTAGGAAGACATATGATATGATATTCCTGGCAATTCAGATATAGGTTAATAATTTTAAATTAAACAGACGTATTTTATTTTAGTGTTTTAATTTTAAATTATATAGTTATCAAATAGTAATGGTCATTCTCAAATCTGGGCATCTGTTGGAGAATGATTTAATTTGGAATATTGTGGCACAGATGAGGAATACTGTACATGTGTGAACTGTTTGCAAGTGATACCAATGAACAAGTTCTGAGGTTTTAAAGTTTTTTATTTTAGTTTTTATCTATCTGACACACAAAGTGCTTAAAGAACAGTATCACATCACATTATCACATTATTCTCAACACAGCAGTGACTGTTCCCCTCCCCAGAAGCTCCACAGTTTGGTCAGCTCCGCTCTTTACAGCCAACAGAATTATATTATGTATGTAGCACTGTGTCACAAATAAGGGGAGGAGAGAGAAAGCATGAAACATTCTAGCACACAAGTACAATGGAGCACAATTTTTAAATTAACCATATTTTCAAACTATTATCATTAGTATTTTTAGTACATTTCTTCAACGGTATACACACAGCCCAGACAATGCATTAATATTAAATGTGAACACAACACAAGATAATATTTCCCAAAGTCTGGTGGAGTTAATCACTTTAACCTGTTGACAGGTTGCCAGTGTTTAATGTAAGATTATTGAGCAATTATATATTACTCTGTTTCTTTCTTTATGAAATTAAACCGCCCCTTCTGTCATTCAAGAACTGCACTCCAGTAATCAAGTAAACCACATGAGACTGAATATCTTTATTATGAAGACTGAAGAGGCCATACTGTATTTAAAAGGAATGTGACAAGTGAACTAAAGCTGCTGGTGCCTGATTTGGAATGACGTATACCGGAAAAAAGTCCAGCTAACACATATAGACATACATCTTTTAAACCACAAAAAAACACTGTTTCCTTATTGTAGCATGAAACCACACCTAGAATGTTTATATGATAATCTTGATTCTTTCTTTATCTCCCATTTTAAAGTTATATATAATATATTATAGTTATATATATTTTAAATAGATACATTGAGACATTGCAATGACAACCCCAAAGTACAGAAGACAGCGCAGGCCTGTGATTGGTTGGTGACAGGAAGGGTAGCGGCTGTGCACTAAACTATTGGCTGGCGGAAGCTGCAACGTTGCGACACTGAATGTTTAGTAGGCATGATTGGCCACGTAAAGGGACTGTCCTGCTGCTCCACCGGTTCCACTGGAGATGTACTTGCCCATAGCCGCCAAACCATTAGCCTGAAAAAAATGTTTAAATGAGTCTGTCACGGGCTGTGTGAATTTGCAGTTTTAAAAAAACAACCAAACAGTGACTGCAGGCCAACAATAGCCTATTTATTGTGATATATTCATTGTTAAATAACAATTTTACACTATTACACAAACAGATGGTAAGAAGTAGGTAAATTTGCATTACACGGAAATGACTGACCTCAGCACGTTTGACAAACTCCTCTGTGGCGGCCTTCTCGTTTTCCTTGACTCCACGCCAAGAACCAAGGACAGAGGCCTGCAGAGCACGTCCATAAGAGAATGTGAGGGCCCAGGGCTTGCTCAGAGGGCAGGTGTTGATGGCGTTTAGGTTAACAGAGGCCTCCTCCTCACTCTGGCCTCCAGAGAGGAATGTAACACCTAGTCAGAGAAATTTCAAAACTGGTTATGCTAATTTTCGGAAATGGTATGACGATCTTACTGCATACTTATTAGGGCTTTTTGTACTGTTTTAAAATGAGTACAAATGGCATAACAAGTGGGCACTTTCATGGTAATGATTTCCCGAGGTCTTCTTTACTGTCGAGTAATAGCTTATCTCCTCAAATCTAATTGCATGAAACATGCTATTTATTGGCATGTTGAAAGACATACAATCTGTGTTCTTTAAATGTTGCTACTTTATTGCATTTTTAAACAAGCTGCAGCCTCGTTCTTTAGGCTCGAACCAGTAAATTAAACCCTGCTGAAACATGCGACCAATCTCTGATTGTGTCCAATGCAGCCTTCTAACTAAAGCAGCGTGACTCACCTGTTACTGCGGGGGGAACAGTGCGGCGCAGGGCAGTCACTGTTGCCATAGCAATTTCCTGACTGCTGTATTTGGTAGGGCAGGAGTGTCCAGCAGTGACCATGTTGGGTTTCAAAAGAGTGCCCTCCAGATACACATGATGGTCAGACAGGGCTTTGTAACAGGCAGCAAGGACCTGGAGATACATGGGAAATAGTGCGTTTGCCAGATCATCAAGTAAATGTAACTATATAACAAACCACAGCCCATTAAAATGACATGCCCCGCCCACTTTCACGTACCTTCTCTGTAACATACTGGCAGCGCTTTAAGTCGTGGTCACCATCAGGCAAAATCTCTGGCTCCACAATGGGTACAATACCGTTCTGAAGAAACAAGCAAATACTCTTTAAAAAGCATCACACTCCATTGGCTACATCTTAACTCTCTTATGCATTTATTAGTTTTAACTCAGTTTTCTCTCTCCCTAACCTTAGGTAACCACCCTGACCATAACTATAATATATTTATATACACAAACATCAAGTCTTTTGTATTCAATCTGACCCGAATGGTTTCTTTTTTAATATCTAGCAGTTCCTGTCGTTAAGATAAACACAAAGAAGAACCAGGTTTTATTTTTGTGAGCTCACCTGCTGGCAGATGCTGGCGTAGCGAGCCAGGACATTAGCGTTCTCCTTGATGGCTAGCTCGGAGGGTGTGGTCTCACTGATCTTCAATACACAGCGCCACTTGGCGAAGTCTGCGCCATCTTTTTTATACTGAGCACAGCGTTCTGACAGACCATCAAGCCCTAAAGATAAACCGCCAGGAAATTAACTCAACAACTAAGCATTTTAAGATAACAATTTGTCAGAAGCAACTCTTTTTAGCTAACAACTGATCCCCTCAGGGTACCTTGTGTTGTGGTCTCGCCATTTGTTCCTGCCAGAGGGACGACACCCTTGTCAACCTGTGTTGATGAACAGAAAAGCTTTAATTAAAATCAACTTTAAAACAAGATGAATTTACCCAAATAAAGGTATTAAGAGATTTAAAAAAATATATTTATATTCTTATAGTTTTTGCACTGTGAATAATAAAGCAATGTTTAAAAAAATCCAAACACAAATCTATATTGCAATTAAAGGTAAAAACCCTTGCTTAAGTTAAAATAGCGGGTTGCTGCAAACTGGAACGACCTGCTTTAACCTGTTAATCTAATCCTTATCCGGTATCTACTGTGTTATTTATAAACTCTGTTCTTTTCTCGTGATAAGCACTGCAATGTAATACAATCTTATAAAGCTACTACTACTAGGCTTTACACACACACACACACACACATATATATATATATTTAACTACACAAGTTTTCAGAACTAATGAAACTGCCATATACCTTGATGCCCACAACAATGCCCCTGTCCTTAATCATTTTAGCGAAGGGGGTCCCGTCATCAGCGTTTTGATAGAGGGTCTCATGGAAGAAGATGACACCACCGATGCACTTGTCAATGCGCTCGTCAGCTGAAAAGAGGATCTGGCGATACAGACGACGGTTTTCCTCTGTGTTCTCAACACCGATGGGGTTTAGGCGCTTAGCCATGCTACCTGTAAACATGCATACTTGTGTTAGTACTGGCAGAAATACAACGCAGCATTTCAGTCACTGCAGGATGTTGCTGTTTTGTTCTTAGATAAGGTGTAAGCCTCGCAGACCTGTGGATTCATCTGCAGCCAGGATGCCCTTCCCAGGAGCTACGATGCGCTGAGCGATTTCCTGCAGCTCCTTCTTCTGCTCGGCTGTGAATGCGGGGTACTGGTGCGTCATGATGTCTGAAGTTCAAAGCAACCTGTATCAGAGGAGCGACAGGGACACACTGTCATTTTATCCACCTCATACGTTATAATTACAAAACTGTAAAAAGAAAAAGACACAAGTAGGTACCAAAACAACTATATCACAACCAGTGATATAATTTCAAATATAATGTGCAACAATTAAAACATTATCAACAATTTGATGGTGAGATTGCAAATTTATTTAGCTAATTAGCAAACACTTAAAAATATATACAAAAACATATACATAGCTATACATAAGAAAGCCGTTGAAAACCACAATGGCTCCTGATTAGGAAACCAAATCATGCCACACTTGGGAAACTGGCAGTGCTCCTACAGCTTCCCACACATTTTATTCAAGGACTGAAACTAAATCACACAGGGAACAACGATGGTCTCCTGGTAACGCTTTACTACTGGCTACAGATCAACAAAAATCTCATTTTTCTGACCATTAAAAGGGGTTTGGTTAAAGTTCCGCCCCACTCTCCCTCACTGCTCTCCAGTGAGGCTAAATTGTGTAATAACAGCTGACTAAAGCCAGCAGAGTATTTTCTGCTGCTCCCCTCAGCACATCTCTTTCAGATGACTGCAGCGGGAGACATTATGCAATCACACTCACATAATCTCTGCTGTCATTCCCTATTAGATATGCCTCAGTGTCTGTGACAACTGTTTGTCGAGCGCTATATCGACAATACATTTCATTGAAGGGTCAGTCTATTGCTCTAGCTCACTGTTATATTTTACAATGACAGTGCAGTTAATAGCTTGACTAAATCTATTTTAATTGCGGTCACACTTCCTGGCTCAGTGTATCCCCCCATGTCTGTGCTGAATGGAACGACCCAAAACCGGCACAGACTGGCTGTGTTGATATAATGCATAGATGGATGCACTTTTTTAATCTAAACACAGGCTAGTTCATGCACTGATTTAAATACCTCAAACATATAGACTAAACCTAATCACCATGAATCCCTTAATCAAGACACAAAGATCAATTTAATTACAGTTTAATTAACCTATATTTAGATCCACCCAACAGAAATTAATCATGCACACTCCTCTATGGGTTTTAATGAGACAATAGACCAATCGACTGCTTTACACACTCTTGTTTTTCCAAATCAAGCCTCTACTGCAGTATTTCAAAGCTGAGCAAGCAGATGGCTGATCACAGTTATTAAGGTGACAGGATCGCATTTGTCTCGATAGGCTCGGCTTTGGCACTGTGCAAACACCAGCCCTGTGAATAAGTCTGCCTCATTGGTTTAGCTAAACAGTGGAAGTTTCCACTGAAAAACATGACCTATGGCT
>JAZGTI010010916.1:0-17183 GCA_036877585.1 Botia kubotai | reverse complement strand
CCCACTTTACATAGTCAACCTCGAAACAGCAGCTCCTCACAACGGTGGCATTAATCCAGATCTTGTGTTCCAGTCTAAACTCAACCTTCAGCAACCGAGCAGGTTGCCAGAACCGGCCCTGCTTTCTTACTCGAGTTCCCAGCTAACAGGGAACGTTCTCAGAACGTTGGCCAACGTTCTCTAGAAATGAACCGTTCTTGGGGTAACATCGGTAGAACTTTTATATCACATGTAACAAAACGCTATTGTTAAGTTGTTAGCGCAATGTGTTAAAACCGTTACCGAATTGAACAACGTTTCAATAACGTTCTTACAACCAAGCAGTAACATTAATTCAAATGTCTAAAAACTTCATGAAAATGTTAGCGAAACGTTCTTACAATGTAAAACTGTTAGCTGGGTTGTGAGACGGCAGGCCCACACGCTGTAGTGACTAGAATCAGCGTCTGCGACGTTTGGAGATGGAGGTGTCGCGCACGCAGCCTTCGTCGCTAATAGTGCTAAAATATCCCAATTAAAACCCTGAACAGGGGAGTGTGTGTTTTCATTGGCTCGTGCGCACAATGTCGGCAGCTGCCAGGAAACGGACGGTCTGTGCTGCTACAATATGTTTCTCAGAGTGATCCATTTTTAGACGAGAAGTCACTCAGAATGTCTGTGCACCATATGCACGCCCAAGTTCACACTTACACTTTTTGACGGTTTTCGGATATATACGGGTTAATTGGTGAGACACAACAAACTGAATCGTAATTAATCTTATGTCGTTTTTGTTGCGGTTCCGCAGGGGATTGTGGGTCATTGTGGACACTATGGGTGTCGTCTTCACTCAGTAAAGTTGTGTGATGTCAGCCAAGGAATATTAAACTGGCTTGACTGAGCAATGAATTGGTAGTTAAAGCGACTCTCTGGGCCTACAGCGGTACACAAGCTCTGTTCTTAACGGTAGCGTAGGCTATTTCGAAGACGCTAGCAACAGCAAGCTAAAGCATAAGATCCCACCCTCCCTTCAGAGCACTTTCCAAAGCCACGCCTCCTCCAACACATGAACACGTACATGGTGTGACAGGCATGTAGGACATCCTATCATTGCATTCGGACCAAATGCAATGATTGGATGAACATTTTACGGTCCTGCACCTTCCACAAAGAAGTAAATAAATACATTTGGACCACTTTACTTGAGTGATTGTTATCAGGATGTGAAGAGACTTTCAACCAGCATAACAATAAATGTTCCTGGAAACATCATCTAACTTGCCTTTAAACCTCGTGAGCGCTCTGTGTGGGTAAAGGTGTCATCTATGCCCTAGTCCAGGTTGAATTTTCATGCCAGTTTAGACTATCTTGATGTGCTGATTTGCTGCATGCTCTAGCTGATGGAACAGTAAACCCAAGCAGCAAACTAAATTAACTAGCAAACTAGTCAAATTACGTGCTTCATCACTACCACCATCGACACACTTCTTAAAAGAAAACCTCACTCCGGTGTAATTTAGGGACACCTAAATCAGGGATCTTTTGTTTCGATTCAAAGTGTCGTTGTGTCAAACACTCACAGCGTTTAATCACGCTTAGCGTGAACGAGCCTTCGAGGTTTCCAGCTGAAACATTGCCTTCAAAAGTAGCTGTCTATGCAGACAAGCTCGAAATTTAAAAAATGTTTAAACGAAAACATGCAGCATGTCTTTAAAACCGAGATTCTGGACCGTCCACAAAAAAGCGGTCAAGCTGTTTTATTATTCAATGAGTACCAGAGATGTCGAATTCAAAATCTTTATCGAAAGCTTTCATAAGCTTGCCTGTGTCGTCGCAATCTGCGCGTCTTTCACATGCTCCACACGCGAGGAACGCGCGTGTCTGGATGTGTTTTTGGGCAGCCGCTGTAGAGTGTGCTGGGCCCAGTCTGGTGCAGTATGGGATGGAACAGAGAGATGACGACCCCCCGCAGAGCTGCCTAGCTGCTCACTGCATTTCTGGAATATTCCAAGTGATTTACAGCCTCCTGTCGCACACAGACAGACAACTTGACAGATAGACACACACACACAGTCAGGAAAGGGATATACAGACGGACAAACAGACAGAGCTGAATACTATCTTGGATAAAGACGCAGTGGTTGTTTGCAAGCTTCCAGTTTGAAATTCCTGGACTGGAAATTCAGTGTTGCAATGTTTGGAAGGGTTTGTTTGTTGCTTTGTTTTGCTTCATTTTTGTGAATTTATGTCTGCAACAAAACGTGAACAATGTTTAATTCTCCTGTACAGGGAGAACTTTGCACTCTGCACCTCTAATTTAGTTATATGGGCAGGGACAGTGATGACAAAACAACAAAAACTGAGCCCTCCACAAACTGTTGCCACAAATTTGGAGGCACGGACTTCTCTAGAATGTCATTATACAGTATAGCATTAAAATGTGCCTTTATTTAAATTGTAGGAAAGGCAAAACTGCATTATAATGTCCACATAATGTTACTTGGATGTTCATGTAATTTTGGTATGTATTTTACTGTAAACTTACTGTAAAAATAAAATAATATACCCACTAGAACTAGCAACTAAGTATATAGTTCAATTGTGAACTGTATGCTCATTACGTACAGTATTACTGTCACCCTTTGCTCATGCCAATACAGTGAATAAAAATTAATGTTTACACTATAAAATAAAGTATTTATTATTCAGATTTAAAAAATAAAGGCATACAATCTTTTTATGCAAATTTTCTTATAATGACATACCAAGCTAACAACTTTAGGTTGTAAGAACATTTCCCTAACGTTTCCATTAAGTAACAAAACATCCAGTTGTTTAGACATTGTATTAACGTTATTGCTTGGTTATATATTTATATATTTAAACATTTTAAATTCTGTAATGTTTTCAAAACGTTCCACTGACTACTTAAAAATAACATTTTAATATATAACATTTAAAAAAACTTTTGACCAATGTTACTGCAAAAAACAAAAATTGAGATAACTTTAAGAGAACCATTACAGAATTTTCTGGAAATGTTTTGGGCTAGTTGGAAACCGTTATAGAGGCGGATCTTAGTACTGTAAATATCCTAATTGATTAAACATTTCTCTTGATCAGACAGTCTGTATAACCATCTACAAGATTTTAATGAGCCCTGCTTACTCCAAACAGCGATTACCACTATCTCAAATGAGCATTACGCAAAAGTAATTAATACATTTGTGTGTTGATCTTCTGAACGTATTTACAACATTTCCATCATCAGTGTTTCAAACGCTTAATTAAAAATCGTAATTAATCAAAGAGTGTTTTGCACTTCAATCTCGTCACCAATGTGGCCGTCATTCAGTGTTTCTGCACACGCGTGTTGTTGTAGCGCACGCTAATGCCACATGCGCAAAATTTTACATGTTAATGTGACTTCTGTAATAAACATACGTGTCACAGAACATATTTATTATTATTATTATATATGAACAATATGTATCAGTCGTGTGTTTAAAACGCACAGTGATGCACGTTTTGGTTTGTTTTGACGTTCGCTTCTACCGTAACATAAGATCTCACGGTCTCGCCGACAGCATTCCCTGTTTTCTCTCATTTTCTTCTCCGTCTTCTTATGTTCATCTTTCTTTCTCATTCCAACACTGTCAAAGTTTTAAAAAGTGGACAAAAGTGCTTTTAAATAGCATCCAGCATGACTAATGAGAGAAACATGTTAAAATCATTGCAAGAGAGAGTCCTTGGAAGACAAATGAATTTTCAGCAGAATAATTAACTTAATTAACAAATTTGCATGCATATTCATCAAGCTATTGAAGTCTCTCCAGCCCGGCTTGATGAACGTTGCGGTAATAACGATCTCATTTACATTCCACCATCCACTGCTATTTAGAGACGGAAATGAGAAATAAAAGAAGTACGTTTCGAAACGCGCATGCGCGTCCTTGCGCTTTTTTTCCCACAGTATCGCACGGTCTGTTCTATCCTGTTGAGGAATCCCCAGCTAACGATTCTAGATTGTAAGAACGTTCCTGTAACATTTCCTTTAAGTAACAAAAATGTTTTTTTTTTCACATTTTTTATGTTCTAGGAACGTTCCAGATTTTTAGACTGTTTGGTTATAAGAACACACACTTTAATTCTGTAAGAATAATGTTTTGACAAAATGAAAAAAAAACATTCCACAAATGTTACTGCAAGAACAGTTTTGATAACATTGAGGGCACTTTTAGAGAATGCTAGTCCTGTTAGCTGGGACTGTAATGAGCTCTAGAGGAAGGCTGCGCATGTGTGTGTGTGTGTGTGTGTCTGCCCTCGGCCCCTTCCACCCTCTCCTGGGTATTGTGTTGGCAGTCTTCCCTGACTCGCTGTTCTCTGGGGCTGGCAGCAGTGTAACCCGCTGTCTCTGCAGGCCAATCTTAACATGCAGCAAGGTGTAACAGCGCAGACTGCACACGCAGCCCGAGGATACAGCTCACCTCAAACACACGCAAACACACTCATATAAACAAGCATATTTAATTGCATTCATGTAATTTTGCTTTATCCAAGCATCATCATAAACACAAATATATATGTACACACACACACATATATATGTATGCATATATATACAGCAAGTTTCTTATTAAAGTGCCTCACTACTGCCATCTCTGTTTGAAACATAAAATTGCAGGTTACTTTACGTTCTTTTAATGTACATTGAAGTAAAACGAGACCTGGGAAATCAGAGTAAGGAGATCATGTTAAACACCGATTTTCTACTTGCTCCCGATTTTTGTTCAATTTTAACCCTCTGAAAGTTACACATTTAATCCCTAGAAGCTTGCAGAGGACGGAAAATTGCAATTATTGAGTATTTGGCTGACTGGAGAAGCAATGCATACGATTTCTGTTTCAAGCGTAAATTTGTATTTCTGCTGCAATGCATCGGTATTGATTGATGAATTTACGGGGGTGATGACAATTCGTACATTAGCATCGCTGTGTAGCGCTTCAAAGAAACATTCAGATCAAAGAAAATGAAGGTGGCGACGTTTATTTATTTATTTTGTTGTCATTTTAAATTTAAGACACTGTGTTTCTTTGCATATGGCACCATTAGGAAGTGACAGCGAATCACAAACGTTTTTGAAAGGTTCATTAGAATTGTTCTGAAACAGAGAAACCGCTCGTATAAGCTTAACCTGATCACCAATCTAACGAGGACTTCTTCTCACCTAACATATGCTGACTGTATTCTACAGGGTGTCTCATCTCCCTACACATCCATTCATCAGCTTTATAGATTACAAACACTGGCAGATGAGTCTTTATTCTGTTAACGCACGTCACTTTTAGCTTCTTGTGACAATTTCATTATGTTTTGTGAAATAAAGGAGAACGATTATTTGCCTGTTCGGAGATTTTAAATGTAAAGCACTGTTCTAAAATACTCTCCTAACAGATCATTTTCAAAGATACCCAAACGACACACATGGGATGTTTTCTATCAAAGCACATCAGCTATTTGTTCGGCTTTTGTATATGATAAAAGACTAAATTTTCCAGCAGATTTCCGCTTGTGTTGCCTATGAACCTTTTTCCACAGAGTTTCTGAACAGCACGTTACAGCATGCCCAGCTAACAGGGAACGTTCGCTCAACATTGGGAACTCATTCTCTCAACATTGGCTTTAAAAAATGCTCTCAAAGATATCAAAAACATTATGCAGTAACATTAGCAAAATGCTTTTTAATGCTATATATCATATATAAAAACACTATTCTTAATGTTTCAGAAAATTACAGAATTAAACATTTAAAAAATGTTCTAATAACCAATCTGTAACATTAATACGAAGTCTAAAAAACTGGATGCTTTGAACATTCATAGAACTTTAAAAATAACGTTTGTTACTTAATGGAAACATGGAGGCAACGTTCCTACAACCTAAAATTGTTGGCTGGGTAGATCCATAATGTTCTGTGTATGTTTTTCTGAATATTCTGCCGTACATTTCAAACACAACAGTTGACCGTTTTATCCTCATTATCGTGTGAAAAGAGCTGACACCTGAAGGCAGTGACAGAATGAACATCTCGCACATTTCTGTCTTTCAGAACTTTCCACCATGCTGATTCCACCCTCCAGTAGAGCCACAACGCTCAGGAAGTGTTTGATGGTGATACAGAGAGAGAAAGTTCTGAAAAAAGTCCCAAAATCACAGAGGGATTTGATCACCTCTATCCATTATCCACACAGTGAGTGATGGAGTCGCTAACCATCTGTCATCCGAAAACATTTGCATCATCAACACCTGTCTGCCTGTTTATGGCTCCTCATCTTTTCTCTTTTTTTTAAATCCTCTCACACTTTTTTGTCAGTTTGATGGAATCTGAAATTCGCTTTGTGAAAACAGAAACAAAAAGCTCTTGCTTAAAGCTACACCGCACTTTATTACACCCAGACAAAGCTGCTTCTATTTGACTGTTTCATGACAATAAGACAATGAGAAATGTGCGCACGTTACGCGCTGCTTCGACGCTGAGATCACGAGTACGTCTTCACTGTATCTCTCTGTTTTGAGTACAAATTGCTGTTTAGTTTGTTCGGGCTGATCGAAGTGTTGTGGTTGTTCGATATTGGTGTTGCTATAAGATGCGAGTCACCAAAATCTGTTGTCTGAACAACTTGAGGCTACATATTTTGTGTAAATTCAGCCGTATAGTATGAAATTAAAGGCCAAAAAATGGGGCCAAAACAAAACGGAATTAAGAATAAATTAAGGAATAAAAAATATGTTAAAAAATATGTATTCATTTACACACACACACAAATTATTTTATAAGTATATAAAATGTTCTTAAATAGCCGACATCCGTTCTGCTTTTCTGAGGGTCACGCCCACTCTGCTAAAAACTTGAAATATAAAACAGCGCAACCCCAAAATTAATATACAAGAATGAATTGAACAATGAATGAGTTTATAATGAACAGGGATATCTGAACCGTCTTTGAGAATGTTGCTCAGACTCTCCATCACAAACATATATCAGAGATTTGCCGTTTTATAGCAACACATTCTGAAGCAGATAAAAAAAATAAATCTCATGAAGCTAATAAAATATGGGTTCTTTCTTTATTTTAAGCTCGGTCAATTTCCTTCTTATCTGTTTATATCCTTTTATCCTTTTGACAGATGTCGTACACTGTAAACTTGGCTGCACAAGCCATTCAAACTTTACTGTTTTTAATTATGACTGGTGTTGAGTTGCTGTGACACCAGTCAGAATTTAAAATATTACGTTGAAACGACTTGTAAAGCCATGTTGATTTTATTTTACAGTATACAGTACAGTACACTTAATCAAATGTGTGAGCGCTAGGAATCAAACCTGTGACCTTGGTGTTTGCCAGCGCCGGTTCGTCCAGTTGAGCTACAGGAACTTTGTATCTACTTGCATACTTGACACCATAGTGATGAACTAGCTGGTTAACTGGAACAAATAAAACATAAAATATAAATAAGTAAAAAGCAGTGCTCAACCATTTAATGTCTCATGGCCCCACAAAACCCAAACGATTTGAATATAAATACACTGACTGTTTTAGATGGACAGATACACAGTGTCTTAAAGAGCAACTTTAATAATAATAACAACTTTAATAATAAAGTATCTATGTTTGCTACTTTGAAACTCAGTGAGCATTATTAAGGTTTAATTTGGTCAATATCTGTAAGTATCTTGGGGCCGCGCCGCTGCCTGTGTGGGAACAGAAAGAGAGAGATTGTGAAATCTTCTCCACCATTAACTGCAGTGATAATTTATGACACTGAATCTGGTGCCAAGAGAGCATTTGGTCCTTGTGCCTCGTGTCTGTGCCATTTTACAGAGACACACATTGAGAGACGCAGTCACAGACACGCACAACACACACACACACACTTTGTATTCCATCACCATTCTGTGGTCTTTATGGCATTTAAAGACAAAGTAGACGATCTTTGCCAGAAACGTTTTTTTGTTATGCTGGTTGAAAGTCTTTTCACATCCTGATAACAATCACTAAGTAAAGAGGTCTAAATGGATTTCATATATAAAAATATATCGTCTACAGAAAGCGCAGGACCATAAATATATATCAGTCTGAATGCAACGATAGGATGTCTTACTTGCCTGTCAAACTATGTATGGTTCATGTGTTGGAGGGGGCGTGGCTTTGGAGAGCGCTCTGAAGGGAGGGCGGGATCTTATGCTTCCAAAGCTAGCTTGCTATTGCTAGATTCCTTTGAAACTGCCTACCAAACCTTTAATAAGCTACATAATCATCTTGGCACATATGGTAGTAATGTTTATTGTTTTCACAGAAATTATGAATATTTTGGTCACTGGATTACGTTTAAAAATCACATTCGAATGCCAAACAACATGCTTGCCGAGCATGTACGTTTTATGTCATACAGAAACATTTGTGTATCATACGTTTGTGTGATACACGTTTGATGTGTCTGTTTGCATCTTAAAAACAATATCCTACATACATATTAATGTAAAGCAATATGACTGGATTTTGGATTAGATAACTGCTATTGGATGTTGTCCTAGGGAACACTCTTAATACTGATAAAATGCATAGCTGGGATGCACGTTAAGTCACTCTGGATAAAAATGTCTGCCAAATGCAGAAATGTAAGTAGGGAAAAGTGCACGAGGGTCCAAGTGATGACATCTATCAGAGATGGTCATTAACTTTAGTCCTTTAGTCTGGATTTAACACAGAATATAAATGACTTTACTGTCCAACATTCCGTTTTAATAGTTGCTAAATGCGCCTGTGATTAGCCAACTACTTCAGACAAACTTCATGTAATTTGTCCGAAAGGGAACAGCTCATACATTTTTAATATTAGGTTTTGAAATTCACATTAACGACCTGCTAGATCGATGAGCTGTAGGGCCTCTGGATGTCAACGCTCTCTGCCAACGAAGCGAAAATTCGCTTTAGCTGACGTGTAAATGGCTTAGCGTCTACTGAGGGTCAGATTGGACTTATAAAATCTGTTCTCAGATCAATCACATCGCATTGGTGCAAAGGTGAAACACACAGACCTATACGAGTCCCCCCTAGTTTCGGTTAAGCTAATGGGTCAAATGTAAGAGTCATATAATAACAGAGAGATCAAGTACCCCGGACCACTCCGACTGAAAACACATTTACGACCCATGCCAGGATGCGCGCAGCGCGTGCCAAGTCTGGAAATAGGGCGTTCATCTCAGCCAGGATGGGTGCCAACCTGACACCAATCTAATATGCAAATGAGAAGCTGGCTGACGATGTGATGGAGACTTCTGTTGGGTGGATCACCTGCACCTCCTCTCACAGGACACGCTTTTCAAAGAGGGTTTATCTCCTTAAACCTTCTAATTAAAACGAGAAATCCCTAAGCCGTCAGCACTCGCTGTAAAAAAACGGAAAGAAGAAAGATTATTAGGAAAATTCCGTGTCCCACACCATCTGCGACCCGGGACTTGCAGAGATTTTTGGGAACAAGATGATGAGAAAGAGCAGGAGCGGGAGTAACATGACAACACCCTCTCTACACCCATTAGAAGTGCCTCGCGCAGATACATCAACATCACACTCGCCCCAAACCCTTCTTTCCTAATTACTGATATTATTAACAAGCTATTTATTCCAGAAATGGTCTCGGAGGCTCTCAGGTGTGAGTAACAGAATGAACCTTCATTAACAGCTACGGTCAAACAAGAACATGCTAAAGCACGCCGACAGCCTCTCTGGTTTGTGTACAGCAGGCTTTCGGAATCGGCTTTAAAAATCAGTTTTTTAATATTCTTCGAACACGTGGCGATTGCGCAACTTTCAGCGGGCAGGACAGAAAATATCTGGTGATTATATGCGATATGAATCATCTTTCAGTAGGATTTACAACAGAAGGGGTGACATCACCAAACACCGCAGCGTCACATGTGTACAAGAGCTCTGAGTGGTCACGAACATTATTTAGTAGTAATTAACCTCCATACACACACACAAACACACACGTGTACACCCATAAATATGCATGTACCCAGCTAACAATTTTAGGTTGTAAGAATGTTTCCCAAGTAATAAAAATTAACATAGTAACATTAGTAACATTAACAATGTTATTATAGGAACATTCAAAACATCCAGTTTTTTAGACGTTGTATTAACGTTATTGCTCGGCAAGAACGTTGTTCAAAACATTTTAAATTCTGTATCATTTTTAAAAAATTCCACTAACAACTTAAGACTAATATTTCTGACATATATACGATATAAGAGGCTCCAAAAAAATCACCCTACGTACGTTATTGCAGGAATATTTTTTGAGAACTTTGATCATTTTAGAGAATGTTAATCAATGTTCTGAGAATGTTCCCTGATAGCCGAGTACACTGATGCACACACGCCCACACACATCTGTACTGTACTGTACTGTACTGTACTGTACTGTATGTTCAGCGACACAATCAATACCATTAAAATGCAACTTTTTATAGCATTTAAATGAGAAGTATTAAACTCTCCTACAAAACATCAACCAGCTGTGTGACCTCCAAAGTTTGGAACTATGGTATACACTGCTACTTACTGTATCTGTACATACTGTATACTGTACATACTGTATACTGGTGTGCTTTGATATTATATAATGTATATTATAAACAGATTTTGTGAAGTGCTGATATTTGATAACAAACACAACAAAGTGTTCCTGTAGCTCAACTGGTAGAGCAGTGTGTTAGCAACGCAAAGGTTGTGGGTTTGATTGCCAGGGAACTCATACTAATAAATTGTAAATAAAATGAGTGGCTTTGAATAAAAGTGTCTGTCAAATGCATAAATGTACATTTCTAGCTCTGTGGTTTATATTATGTTAGATCTTGGCCAAAAACACTTGATTTTCTTTCCTGTCTGCCTGTATTTCATTACCAATAAGATGCACACATGCTTGCACACATGCTTGTTTTATGTAGCAATGGTGTTGTCGTCTTTTTCAAACACCTTGTCAAAATACAAGAGCAGTTTTGTTAATTTTGTCCACATAAGAACAATTGCAGGATCATTACATGCTTTGTCTTCTTGATAAAGAAAGGAACATAAAATAAGCAGGGACGAAATATATAATGAATGTGTGTTATTAAAAAGGTTATAGAAGAGGTCATACTGAGGACATTAATATGTTTCATTGATAAATTGATTGTTGTTAGACAAAACAATAGTTTGACATGTTTGTGTTACATCATTTCATAATTACTATCATGTTCCAATTGCTTTTAATACATTTCTACATTATCACATTGAAAGCATCCGATTAAAAACAAAAGACAATCTTTTATATAAAGAAACGCAATCCTCTGTATTAAGACCCACAAACGACAGGTCCCCATTGTGACAACATGCCCCGCAACGTTCACTAGCTTTAGGAAAAGTGTGACCAGTAGCGCGCTCTGAGAGCCAGTGTACGTTTGAAACGAAGTGAATGTAAATGACAGGAGACGAGGGCTTGCTGAAAAGTAATGCACTTCCACCTTCAGTGATCAGACATTAGATTTTAAATAAACGCATCGCTCGTGTACAATGTACGAACTGCGATGCGAACTTTCCACCGGCCACGGAAATACGAGCGAAGTGTCGCCGCTCATTTTTCAGCCGTTCTTTCACGGCAGCTTTGTCTCTAGGGCAGCATATGTTCTGCCTCTCTCTGTGTCGTGTGAAATATAGCCACCGTGGGGCTTTTCTGACACCTCCACATGCCCGCACGGCAAATCACGAATCTGATTGAACCGGTGAATGTGCAGGTAGGTTTACTGCACCTGTCAGAAGCATGAGGTGCTGGTTGTAGGCCTCGGCGTAATGAATCAGATATTATGATAGATAAATATTTTTGTTTCTTTGAAAGACAGAAACAAAAATGTGCTTTTACACTGTATGAATTTACCCGACTAAAATGACCATACACAGACAATTTATCACAGCAAACACAGAACGTTCTCCTAACGTTAGTATTTGGTTCCTGTTTGGTTATTTTTTCGGGAACCAAATAATTCTAAGAACGTTCTTTTAATGCGACCAATAATGTTGACAGATGGTTGCAAGGTTTCTTTTAAGAAAACCTAAAAATAACATCACATATACGGTCAATAATGGGTACAATTATTTTTGTAGATTTCTTAGTTTTTTTGACCCATTTCATATAACCTGTATTTCTGGCGTTTGTGTTTTTAGGGAATGACAATACACACGCGCCGGGGGAATAACTGATCCTGGGATCCAGCCTGCAGATCCGCAGTCTGTCGCTGTTTGGCCCTCGTCCAGCTCGGTATGGTGAACTTAAAGACACGGAGACGCCAGACACGAGAATTACCTTTATACCTATATTCACATGGACCTATATAACACTAGTTTTTATTTTAATATACGCTTCATTTCCCTCCTGATAAATCTGCTTATCATTTTTGTCATCTATAAAACACACGGGTCTGTACCTCAGTTTTACTTCAAAAACATGTACTTATAGAGCCTAAACAGTATATTTTATAGAAATAAAGGCTCTATATTGTGCTCGATCTAAGTTTATGCTGACGTAAGGAAAGAAATATGACATAAAAAATATTTTTTGTTTTGCGACACACAAACGAGGTTCGTAAACCTGCTCAGATTTCGATTGCATTTGATTTTGAAACGGTCATGTTTTTATTTGCTTTGGGTTGAACATTGATTTCAGACGAGAACTGTATTTAATTAAACTTTATTTTACTGTACAAAACAGCTTGACAGTGTACAAATCGACACAAGACCAGTTTCAGTGCATTTAGTCATTTATGCACCAAAGAAAAAAAAATCTCGCAACGTTTTGGTGATTTAAACGAGAAAGCACAAATGCACCAGAAGTCCATCACTTTGCATAAATGATCCGTAACAAACATATTAAGGCAGGAACCAACGTGACATGTGTTAACTGTACAGAACAGAGACCTTCCGATTAGAAAATTTTACATGCTTAAAATGCGTTTTCTTTACAGACGTGATGCGAGATAGTGGCACCAGTAATAAATGGACAACTTTACATACGAGATGAGATGTACTCATAAACAATCTGTTGCATATAAACACATTACCGTGTGCTATCTTCTTATATTACCCTTCAGGAAAAATATGCGCAGGTAAATATGATTTGTGTTGGAAATGGAGAGGACGCCCAAAACACAACTGTCTATTTATCTAAACCTATATTACACAAACCGAAACGAGCTAATTATTCGGCCATTGATATCCCCCATAATTATTTTGTGTGTTTGAGAATTGCGTTCATATATTTCCTAAACATATAACATTCTTTATTGGGAAAGAATGATTTCACTCATTGCCTTTTTTGTGGCGATCCTAAACGTTATTATTATTATTATTATTATTATTAAAATCATTTTTATGAGTAGGCATGTAAATTTATTTTCCAGTACACAGCTTTAATACAACCAAACTTCAGTAATTACAAAAGGACGGTTGATTTACTTGGAATAAATCAATTTCCCACATAGAGTTCTCATGTTCACTTTTTATGAACAAATGTGTGCACTAAAATCATAAGTCTTTATAAAATAAGTCTTTATAATCACTAATACTTTTGATTTTTGCGGCTATCGTGATTGCATAGCACCCTTAGCAGTTATTGCTACTCGGTTTTACGGAATTTTCCTCGCAAAGATTAATATGAATAATAAATAAACAAGTCACACATTTAATTTGCCTTTAGGGGTCAAACTTTTAGGCCTGTATAATCTTTTGAAAACACGTTGGTGGCTTTTATCCATCAAATACTACATTTGTCTTAAAATAATGAAACGTCAATTCAGTTAGGAACACTGTGTTTTCTGTAAGCACACTTTCCATTTAATTAAAACGGATAAATCATAAAACATCCGGTGGCTCACACCCAAGACCCTACCCAGCGCAGAAAGAGGGCTGTATAAATAATACATGGGCGATTAAAAGTCCTGCATTTCAGTCATTACCACCAAAGAACAACAGTCACCTTTGACTTTCTCTCATTAATTATGAAAAGTCGTATTTAATTCATCTTGCACCGGATAAAACTGGCTGCGGAGGTGAACGTCGTAGGGAAAATGGAGATCCGAGGAACCTCGCGCGCTCTGGCCGACGGAGGAGCGCGGCGGCACCGCGCAATAACGCGTGCCGTAGTGACAGCTCTTGCCGTACTCGATCGGATCTTCGTGCTTGACGGAAAATATCCCGTTAAAGTTAATCGGAGGGCTTACGGGAGCGTCGAACTGAGGGCTCGCGCGTTCCGGCGAGACGCTTTCGTAGAACGACTCGTAGGAGCTGCAGTAGTTGAACGGCCTGAAGGCTTTGACGGCTTCTATAGCGCTATTACCGTGTCCAGAGGGCGTCACCACACCGGGACTGTGGTACGTGGTGTACACGGAGTCATAAGGCGATCTACCTGAGAAGGACGCCTCGCCGTTGATTTGATCGGTGATGTAGTTCCTGGCGTTCAGCTGGAGACATCCGGCCACCAAATTGGTGGTGGGCTGTGAGAGGCCCTTGCAAAGGGTCTGAACAAAGGTTAAGAGGTCGGGCCTCTTTCCTGTGCTCAGAATCTCAGAAAGCGCCCAGATGTAGTTTTTGGCCAGCCGTAGAGTTTCGATCTTTGACAGTTTCTGGGTTTTGGAGTAGCACGGAACCACCTTGCGCAGGCTGTCCAGAGCATTGTTCAGGCCGTGCATGCGGTTCCTCTCCCTGGCGTTGGCCTCCATGCGTCTCAGTTTGACCCTGTCGATCCGAGCTTTGGTCATTTTCTTTTTGCGAGGCCCTCTACGGCGAGGGAGACCGTTCTCGTCTTGTCCGTCCTCCCTTTCCTCGTCATCCTTCTCCGACTCTTCCTCCTCCATCAGGTGGGAGAGCGTCTCCTCCTTTTTGAAGGGTTCTTGTTTGTTGACCTTCGTCTCACCGGCGCAGTCCCGTGAAAAATTCGCCCCAAATTGACTGTCTATTACGACGGGATCGTCGAACGGAAGAGTCAGCATTGTGCTCTTACTGCAGACGATGAGAAGATAACAGATCTCCTGAGTCATTCAGCAGAGATTACAAAGAAATCAAAATAATTAATGTAAAACATCAACAACACCTTTAACCTGACATGGAGCATAGCTATACAGTCTTAACAACCAATAAAAAACAAAAAAAGACATGCTTGACAGAATTCCACGAGTGACAGGAAATGACAGAGATTCTGTAATTAATGCCGTGAACATACATAAGACATATAGATGTATAATAAATATATATGCTTAAGTGTATATGCTTAAATATATACACTTAAGCCTATATAAACAAATACTGCAATGGAATGCAACAAAATCTCAAAATTTATATCTCATAAATATGATGAGATGTCACGCGCCAAAACAAAGCTTCACAATCCAAAATAAATCTAAAAAATGAACAGGCAAACAAAATAAATGTCTTTGCTTGCTCCAAAAATTCGTTCATTCTTACCTGGATTCTGACAGTGTCAGATGACGGTTTTCATATTTCCTGTTTTGAACTGATTTCCCGCTTGGTTTTTAGCAGGTGAACAGCCGTGCGTGTTTCTCACCTCCTCACTGCTCTCCTCGTCTCGCGCTAAGAGAACTGACACTGATGCCAACTGCCAGAGCTGGTACCCATGCCATCTGCTGCTGACGTCACGTGGCATGGGCCGGTCACATGACTCGGTCCCACGGGACCTGTATTCCTCCCCTGATCATCTGCCGTGCGCCCGGAGCTGCGTGCCACTGCAAAACCACAAGAGCCTCAATAAAGAACCAAGCTCCAACATTCACCATTTGAAGCTGATGGTTTGCATATGAAATCTCAGAGGCATGAAATGACCATCAAAACTGTTTTCTAGCCTCTGCTGTATGTTTAAAAAAAATAGCTCAAGATTTAAAGAAACTGTCATTTTACTTGTATGCAAACACAACAATAATGGGCGGAGCAACTAAACGGACGACAAAATGGTTCTAAATTTCGGTGAGCTGCTCTGTAAAAACAGACGAGGAATGAAATGAGTCAGCGCTGGTGAATGACAGCAGATACAGAATGATTGATGGTTTCTGTTTGGCTGGTCAGTCTCTTCAAGGGCGTTTGCTAAACGACCGACCGTGAACTGTCTGTCATCCCAACCGCCAGTTTTAGTTTTGCCTGTCACCTAAACGTAATGAAAAATAATACTTTGACCAAATCAATCACATAATAATGAAAAATGCTTTGAAAATATTACTGCAAATCACCAGTTGTCAACATGGATTCAAAATTCATGAACAGTCGTCTTAATTCTGCTACTTGTGAAGGTAATACATGTTTTGTGTTTACACACACACACACACACACACACACACACCGCCCACCCCAAACCCTCACAGACAAACATCCACCTTCACACACACTCTCACATCTAAATAGGGATATAAAGCTAATTATATTAAGCTAATTACAATGACTATAACTATAGGCCAACCCTTACCCAAACCGTTCCCTCTAAAAGATGTTTTGCAAAATGACCTTTTTTCCAAAGATGTTACTAAATGGCTCCAAAGGGACATTATGTCAGATTTATCTTAAACCCTAGCAATGTACTGCATGACCAACCACACACACACACAGATTACAGTCTACTGGCTTCTTCCAGCTGTAACTGTCCAGAGTTTGGCTCCTCCCACATTTAGGGCCGTCATCCACGTATTCAGTTTTCATTGAAAGCTCCCGCTGTTATTGATTCTCTCTCGCTCTCTCTATCTCTCTGACACACACACATGCATTTATCATTTAAATCAGCAGCTCTTTAAATGTTCCCCAAGTGCATTTATCCCTCTCTGAAGGACGGCCACAAAAAGCTTAACACTATATAAATGACAAGCAACACCTTCCTGTTCCTGAACAAGATTAATTGCCGCTTTAAACATTTTAACCTGATGCTGACAGATTTTACTGCTCCTGTTAGCAGGACGACAGATTAGACACAATGTGGGTACTGTGCATCAGTCATCACCAGTGAGCAAGTGAAGTCTGCTCTAAGTTTTGTTGGGACAGTCAGATTAATATGGGATAGCACTTATCAGCACCCAGTTTGAGGTTCTAAGAACATTTCCCCAATGTTTCCA
>JAZGTI010010915.1:0-17186 GCA_036877585.1 Botia kubotai | reverse complement strand
GGGAACCAGGTGCTGAGCATGGCACGGCTGGCCAAAGATGTCCTGGCCGAGATACCCGACCAGCTGCTGTCGTTCATGAAGACCAGAGGCATCGAACCCAGACCTGCCCTCACGCCCTCTCCCACACCACACATAAATGTCCACCTCTGATCCCAGATCAGTACTTTCTCCGCGCTCTCTCAAGCATAGCTACATATCTGTCACAGGGAATGCCCCCCTTTCCTTTCCGCATCAGTTAGCAGTAGCACATTACGTAGTTACACAATAATCATCTGAAATCAGGAACGTGCGATTATAACGTGTTGTGTTATGCTTCATAATCAGCCAGCCGTCACTCATAGAGAAACAGTTTGTGCTTGTGTGGAACAGAAGGTGACGCAGGTACCGGGAGGGTCAGTCTCAGGAACCGGCAAGTAAAGGTTTCAGCCCAAAATCAAAAGGAATAAGAACAAAAATTACTTTGAATACAAAAAAGTGCGTTGCATTATTTGACAGTGACAAAAAAGCACCCCAACTCCACTCCCCAAATCCATTACTGTTTGACGAAAAAAAATACATTTGTGTTACTGCATTACAGTAATGGATTGAGATCATTTCCGCATTACAGTACGTGTGCTTAACTGTCAGAAAAGTAACTGCTAAAAACAGGCTTCGTTTTCTGTATACAAAACATAATTCCTATATGTTTTCCATAATTTCTCCCTTTTGATTTGGGGGGTGAAATATAACCAGGACATTTCTCCATGAGATTCCCTCGGGGCCCCAGACCGCGAGCGCGCGGAGGCACGGGCTGTACCGTGCGCCAACACACTCGCGCGGGTTACCTTCATAACACCCATGGCGCACAGGCCAGGATCATTTTCTGCCTCTCGCTGGCTGAATGCTAGCCACCAGCGCGCACTTTTGAGCGTGTAAATATTTTCCCATTTGCGCACGGTATTGAAAGGAGGTAATAAGCAGCTACGTCTGCCAGAAAAACAGAAGCCCGCGCGGGAACGCCGACGCACCCGGAGCCTTCCGCGCACCAAATGTGCACGCGGCTAATTACCTGCAGAAACCGAGCGTCAATCAGCTCGATTCAGCCAGAGAGAGATAGAGAGATTCAGAGCGTAATCAGCAGAGGTTAATGGGCACAGGAAGTAGGTAGATGAACGGCATGACAAAGACAAAAAATCAGGTGATCATCTGAACGACAGATAAAGACGCGTTTGAAGCTGCAAGGACAGACAGAGGTGGATTATACAGATAAACCTCACAGGGAATATGTCCAGATTGTATTTCACCCCAAAAAATGAAAAGGAAAAAGTATCATTAGATAATGAAATATATATAAATGTGTGTGAGGTGTCTGAGAAACAATGAGTACATGTATACTAAATGTATATTATATATGTGTGCATGTGTGTGTGTTTTGTACCATTAGGTTGCATTGACATTTTCATGCCAGTTAAGCCCCTCCCAACTCTTATTCTCATTACTATCCACTACAGTAATGAAAACCATTCTCTCCTAGGATAATAATTGTCTGCAAAATAAGCAATAATCAAATTTAATACAGAAAACGCTATTATGTTTACTTACAAATGCACTTTACTGATAATTTATCGTTGTAGTCGTCACATACTGTAAACTTTTAGATTACAGTAGAAAAATGACAAATGCTATAACAATAGTCACAATGCATGATTCAACTGGCCTACAAATGTTTGGTTGTCTAGCTATTTTTTCTTTTGATTTGGGGGTGAAATATTTGGGGGCGAGATTCGCCCATGCGCACACTGCCACGTTGCAATTTCCGATTGCAGTTCCAAAGATGATTGTAGACTCAATGAATGTTTGCTGAGACGGGCACATTCCATTGAAATCTTTTATTTCGCATTCGGCTGTTTTGCTGTATATAATATTTAGCGCAATAACGTGTTACACGCATATCACAATTTATGGGTGTCTTACATTCACAACCGTTGTTGCCGTGAACCCACACATTCACGTTAAATACCGTTTTCAAAGTCAGCGCCATATTTATATATAAACACATACTATTTAACGTGTTCTGACTGTTGCTAAACTGTAGATTTGGATGTTTGTTTCATAGTAAAGACAGCTATAGTATAAAAAAAGCAGCTGCTTGTGCCAAAGTGCTCTAATGTCAAACATTCCTGCCAGGCTGTGTATAAATGTGTAAAAGGCAGAGCCTTTTATAACTTCCTGTTGTGTTTTTAATAAAGCATGTTCGTCTCGTGTTGATTCCGAAGAGTGTAGCATGCTTATCCAAAGGATGGATGGATGGATAGGTGTAGATTTTGTAAAGCTTATAAACCCAGCAGCTCTGGAAGTCTTACGGAATATTCTGGGTTCATTACAAGTTAACTGTACGGGTGACATCTGTGGCATAATTTTGACTCATCTAAAAGTTTAATGGCATAGAGGACAGATGGGGAAAAGGGATAAAGAGACGCTTTTATTGTGGAAATATTATTATAAGTGATGACCTTAAATGTCAGCTGCACTTTCTGGTTTGAACCTGGCAGAATGCCTTGCCCCATAGACTTACTTTACTGTACTTACACATTACTGTAAACGTGTTAACTTTAAACTGTACACCTGGCTATTGTGTTCGCATATTTTCACAAATGCGTAATGAGTTTTTTTTAATATGCCCCTGACACATAACTCGTTTTAAACTCGGAACATTAATTTAAACGGACTAATAATTTTGTTTGTACTGGAATGGTTGTAAATATAAATAAAGTTTGCTCTTCAAACCGAACACTCTATAGATGACAATAAACAATACAAAAGAGAAACTTCAGTGTTTTCTTCGATGTCAGACCATGTTTGGATCTTTACTGAGGCTCTTTGGCTCTTGACTGCCACCTGGTGATGAACGAGTTATACGCTGAACCATTAAATCCTTTTTTCTTTTTGGTAGTCTCGTTAATATTGGAGAAGGATGAAGGATTATTAAATAATACAATGTTTAATAATCACTGAGAGTATAATAAAGCATTTGTATAATCGCATTTGCTAATACATATGCAATATTAAAAAAAGCTACTAAAAACACAAAGTAGCAGTCAGCTCATCTTTCTATAAGGGGAGTCTCCAGTGTTGATCAGTGTGAAGTGTTGATTGTGTGCGATGTTCAAGGGTCTCTTGACATCTGCTGGAGATCTCTATAATCTTCCGCCGTCTGTCCTCCGTGGTAGTTTTTGTTTATGCATGTTTTATCCTAAAGCCTACGAGACGAGGAAATTTAAAGGGACAGCGCACACAAAAATGACATTTCTGCTATAGTTTACTCAAAAGAATATTCTTATTCAGAAATGGTAATTCTAGTCAGGGTTGGAGGTCAGTAAACTCAACAGCTCTATTGGGTTTTCGGCATCAACTTTAAATATGCAGAAATGTGGCGTAGGATATGATTGACGGGTTGTGTGCTTTATTAAAATCACAATCGTTGATCTGTTGTTTGCCTGGCAACATGGCGGCCCATCTCAGTATATTTAATGTGCAGATGGATAACCCATGTGTGTTATGTACTGTAGGTTCTGTTCTGGCTTTCCTCCTTTTCCCTGCGGGTCTTCTCAGTCAAAAACATCTCCTGGAAGTTAAGTTTACCCTCACACCTCTCCACACACATCTTCTGCACCTATACAATATTCTCACCAATCACCCTCCAGAAAAGAGACTGAGGGCTGCTGGGTATTCACTGTACTTAGTAAGGGAACACTTTGTTCAATTACTGTCCTCTAGTGGTAATAAAAACAGTTTTATTAGCAAGCACCAATATTGTTATTGGTCATACTTGGGCGTAGGGGTATAAAAAAAAATTATTCTAAGTTTTAAATTTTGATACAGAACTTGGCCTAATATCCGAGGGACCATAATATTGTAGAGATTTGTGCTCTGTTGAATTGGGCCCACGGTAGCGCTAGCCATTAGCAGCCATCCAGTACTCCTCATCAATGCCTTAGCAACCACTTAGTGACGTGCTAGAAACCACTCAAAAGACTCTTAACATTTTCCTAAAGGTAGAGGAGGCAATTTCAGAGAGCCTAGCAATAGCAAGCTTACTTTTTGAAAGCATAAGATCCAACCCTCCTTTCAGAACGCTCGCCAAAGCCACGCCTCCTGAAAAAGTGAGCGGAGGTATGCAAATACATAGTTTGACAGGCAAGTGGGACATCCTATCATTGCATTTGGACTGAATACGATGATTGGACGAATATTTAATGGTCCTGCACCTTCTGCAGAAGATATGTTTTTATAATTAAGCATTTATATTTTATATTTATATTTAGACCGCTACTATCCGGATGGGAAGAGACTTTACACCAGGATTAAATAGCCTACCATGCTTTTAAGAAAGGTATTTATCTATATAAAGATAACTGTTAATTTATGTGTTTACATTTATTCCGATTGCTGTGTCTTTACATAACAAGCTATTATCTCAACACTATTTCAATACTGTTTCCTGCAGATGAGATTAAATTGGTTGGGTAATAATAATCATAACTAAAGCAGTTATGGTAAACACACAGAAGATGAATTGTTCTGTGCAGCGGGCGTTTCGAGCGAGCGTGAACAGGCAGATCCAGAGCGATGAAAGCGTTCGCGTAAAGGAGCCCCGTTTCTCATTAGAGCGCGTCACTTTTGCGCCGCTGTCGAGGAACAGCTTACGCAACTTCCAAACCACAGGAGAATCCTCAGGGCCTCCATCCACATCTACACACAGCAATTAAAGGCAATTAAAAACTCTGCTTTAGAAGAGTGCGGCCAGCGAATCAGTTACACAGAATAACTCGGGTAAACCCTTCCTGTTGTTTCTCTGGGATGAAATTAAATTGTTTTTGTCAATGTAGTTAAATGTAGTGCAGTTATTAAATTTCACACTTTTTTTTAAGTTGGCATGAAACTGTATTTATGTGCCAAATTTTATACGGATTTCAGTATGAAACGCAATATTAAAGAAGAAACGTATTTGATTTATCCATTGGGAAGTACAAAAAGTTTCATATCTGAATGGAGCCCTTTGATTGGTTAGGAGGGGCTGAATAATGACAACATTGTGACATCATTAAATAAAGGAAAGATCAACCAAGATATACAGTAGAGCTAAATATATTAAGCTGATGTGCAATTAGTGTAACAGTTCATGTAATGACATATCACTGCTTCTTATATCGGTTTGCATATTACCTAGGTGTCTTTAAATGCCTAGATGCCCATTAGATACTTTGAGAACTAGGCATGTATATCTAAGCTGTTTGTTGATAACCTGGACCCCTGATATTAAAATGTAGGTCAGACAAATTGTTTCATTGCTTTAGATTCACTGAGATTCTGACACACAAAGTTTAACATGTAAAGTTTCATTGATGATTTACATTTGACATTTAAGGTTTATGTGTAGTTTTGCCTCCTCAGAGTGGAGAAGGGACAAAGATTCAAAATAAAAACACATTATGGAGTTCCCACTGGTATGTTTGTAGTCCAGCACGTGACAAATGAGGTGTGCACAGCCTGTGGGGATGTCCCAGGGTTCGAGGGTACGAGAGCTCACTCATAAATGTAAAATCTTGTTAAACGACCCCTAGTTATGTAGGAGGCGCCTGTGCTTCTGAAAAACATTGTCTCCTGGGCCCAGAGGAGGTGGTGGAGCTTTAACAGAACAAACACTGTGTTTTTTTTACCAAAGCTGATCAAACTAGTGATTTTCCATCTTAACCTTTTTCCTATTACCAATAACCCAACCCACTGGCTTTGAGGAAACACAGCTTGTATTATCATCTTAATGGTGGTGAGAAAACGTTTAGAGAATGTTAGCAATAAAAACAGGAACAGTCATAACGTTTACAATGAAGTCACACTAATTCCAAAATAGCTTGTTGTGCAAATCCCGTGTTTTGTAGATTGAGGATAAAAGATGTTTGTGGATTTTAAGTTTCAATTAGGGTGCGCAAAATCACCGGTTAGTTTAATTAAACACACCATTAAACTTCCTGTGGACTGATGGCTTTTGAGCGTTTATATGTTCTTCACTTATTTATTTTCCCTGGAAGAGTCACAGCAGGACAGCATCACTCAGAGCCGTGACACTTCGCCGGCGTTTACGAGAGAGCGGAAAGAAAAGGCCAAATGTGTTGAAAATGGAACATTTTCGAGAGGCTTTTAAAGAGACTCAAACAAAAACTGTTTTGTCAGAACGTGGTAGTAGGTCAGACGCAGTCTTAGCTCAGGAAAACTGGACAAATATCAACAGAGCCACTGAGGGAGAGATGTGTGTACTTAGCTTCTGGTGAAGTGTGTTCTCTGTTAGCGAAAAACAGCAAGAGATTGCCGCATGTTTCCACTTACCTCATCTCCAACCGGTTTTATGCGACTGTTTGTCTGAAGTTGTTGTTTAACATCAGCGCGGACACAAACACTTTAAGAACGAAGTTTGTGTCGTTTGTGTCACTTTTATAAATCACCTACAATTTACATGCTGTAAACAATGTTAGTTATCACCACCTTTCTCTCTACAAATTGTTGCCTTTTTATTGGCAACTTAAAAAACAAACAGCGTCAGTTTGTGATTTATATTTGGGTACGTTATGCTTTGAAAGTTGTTCTTACATATTTTCATTCATGTTTTTAATACAATAACCTGTCAGACTTTAAAATCAATACATCAAGTTTAAACAGAATATTTGTTTGTGTTTCATGGGAGGAAGAAAGTCGTACGTGTTTGGAACGACATGAAGGGTGAGTAGATGAAGACAGATTTTTCACTGTTGGGTGTGCTGTTCCTTTAAGAGCACTTTCTGATTTCGTTTCACTGTCTGACTTGCATCTTTATTAACAATACTTTACAGTACACAGAGCAAGAGATCACACACATATGCCATTACGCAACTAACTTTCGTAGGTTGTAAAAACGTTTCCCTAACGTTTCCTTTGAGTAACAAAAACGTTAAAAAAGTTATTTTGGATTTTCTGGGACTGTTTAAAAGGTCCAGTTTTTTAGACATTGTATTAACATTGTAGCTTGGTTATAAGAACGTTATTTAATTTTTTTAAACTTCTGTAACATTTATAAACATTCCACTAACAAGTTATGAGTAATGTTTTTGATATTTATGATATGTAACGTTAAAAAAGCATTTTACTAATGTTACTGCATCAACACTGTTTAAATAACTTTGAGAGAACATTTAGAGAATGTGAGCCAATATTCTGAGAGCATTTCCTGTTAGCGGGGTTGTCCAAACATAATAAATTAAATGTTAGGTTTGCTTTTAATTCACTGCAAGTATCTGTATTTGTGTGAACATATTCACATATTCGTCAAAGTGTAGATAAAGGGCTGTAGATATACTGTGCCATGCAGAAAAACAAGACTGTTGTATTTACTGCTGTGGTAAGTGATGACTGTACAGCCTGCAGTACAAGAGAATTGCACTGAAATTGAGAGCTGAACTAGTTACATAAAATTTACATAATTGCATTTGATGTGCAACATTTGTAAGTGTTCAGCTGAGACTGGCGAGGAGGCAGATGGTCTGTGGAAGTAACTCTCTCTTTTACCTCTCCGCCATCTGATACTGGAGCTTTAAATGTGTTCTGAGAGAACAAATGTAATGGAGAATTAATTGAGTTGAAATTTACTTCAAGAACATTTTAACCAATCAGCTTCTCAGGGTTTTTGCATTACACCCAGCGTGTGTCAGAAGAAGGTGACATTATTAATCGTCTGACAGCAGGATGTCTGAGATGTATTTTAAAATGAGTATCTTCAACTGTAGAATTAGCTTCCCCCTCGTGGCATTATCGTGATGCTAAACAGCAGGCTAGCTGACTAGTTCCTCCTCACTGCGTGCAAGGCCTGATGCCTGTGCTCTCACGAGGGGCGTTTCCGTCAGCCTGCAGTCATCACCAGCCCTGCTGAAGGTGTATCATCCTAGCTTTCCTGTGACGTACACTTCTGTGTGATATGAGTTCAGAAGACTTGGAATATACAGATAGATGTTTGTGATATTTTTTGCTCACGTTTTGTGGATAGAAATTAAGCTTTTATCCACAGCATTTTATAGCATATTCATAAGTGTATGCATTCTTTGGGAATTGAACCCATGACCTTGGTGTTGCAAACACCATGTGCTACTAGTTGAGATAAGGGGACACTGTTATTGATGGTAATTGTTAATGTTCAGAGTCTCTGTATGTTTTTTGATTCTGATATGTCTTTTTAATTTATTTTGTCTTTATATTATTATTATTTCTTTCTATGAGTCTATTTTCTCATTCAGCATTTCCAGCACATAGTTGTTCTGCCCAGCTGACATTTATAGGTTGAAGGAACATTTCCTTAACATTTCCATTACGTAACAAAAAAATATGTTTTTGTTTGAAATGTTCTAGGAACGTTTTTCAAACTTTTTAAAACTTATGAAACGTTTTTTGATATCTATTTAATATATAAGGTTAAAAATATTCTGCTAAACATTACTCCAAGACTGTTTTTGGTAACTTTGAGAGAACTTTTGGAGAACGTTAGCCAAATATTTTGAGAATGTTTCCTGGAAACATAAAGGCCTCTTAACCTGCAGTGCCTGTCACCGGGGGAGTTAATTAACATGTCCAGGTTGAGTATTTATAGATACATGAACAACTTAAGTACTTTATTTTGACCCAGAATTCAACCGCCTGAACATTTCCTCCGTTCCTAATGACACCTTACTGGTGACATTTACATAATAAGCACCTTCTGGTGCCACCCAGCAAATTGTGCTCTTTTAATTACACTTGATTATTTATGGATGATTTGATAAAATTAGATAAAATTATGATTATTGCTTGTCAGTTGGTATATCTTAGGAGCCACAGTTTACAGACAGACGTTTTAATTGTCGGCTTGTTTATTTTTCGCTGACGTTGTATTTTAGACATAAAGAGGAAAAGATGACAGTTTAGCAGTTCAAGGGTTACTACAGGTTGACTGACTGAGGAGTTTAACCATGTTATTAATCACCATGAAGAAGCAAAAGGACATGTTTTGTTGACAGCGTTTCTGAGCAAATAAGCCCTATATCTACCGCTAAGGTCGGCATAGACAAAACATGTTATGTAAAGTTTTTTATATATATATATATATATATAATCATATTTACATCATCTTTTTTAAATTTACATAAAAACATATATATTTCAATAATCATATTAAATAATACTTAATATAATAAAGATGCTAGATTATGTAAGATTATATATGTATATTCACACATGCATACTGTATGTGTGTGTCATTTTTTAACTGTTACTAACAATAACAATATTTGTGTTAAATAATAACAATAATAATAAATATCATGTGTCTAGAGTGATTGTTGAGCTTCTTTGAGATTTGCATCACACATCATACGAAAACAACACAGGCCCCCTGCGAATCTGTGCTTTGAACCTTGACCAGAGAGGCAAAACAGCAGTTGCCATTCAGGGTAAGTCTACTTGTTGACCACACTGTGGGCAAAAACAAACTTGGGGACAATCAGAGCGCATGTGTCCCCTTGAACTTCGGGTGTGTTGTTTGTCTGGGGTAAATAGGCCGAGAAAAGGAAGGCGTTGTTTTTCTTTATTTCCCAGGAGAGAGTTTGAGTAGTCAGCAGTTAACTGTGGAGAAAGCTGTAGCCTCTGTCCATGTTGTGTGTGTGTTGTGGTACAAATGCATATTTATAAACACTGAATCTTCCAGAACCTGAGGCTCCATACAACAGCACTTCAAAGTGACATAAAACAAAGAAAACTCCGTATGACTTGTATGCTATATATGTCTTCTGAAGCGACACCAGGAGCCCCTGTGAGATCTGATTAGGGGCCCTTAGAATCGCCCCCACCCGCTTCGGGCCCCCTGGACCGAGGTGTCACACCAGGTGGTCGTTATGAAATGCTGTTGTGTGGACAAAAAGCTGTTTGATGGTTTCAAACAGAGGCTAGCTGACTAGCTGACTAGCTTAACAGAGTCTCAGCACAGAAAAAATAACAGCATACTGTAATTCTACTGTATTTTTTGTTTATTAATGATGACACAGTCTGCTCTGGGTTACAGGCGATCGGGTAATCTTTTAAAACAGATACAGGGGCACGCTTAGCTTGTTAACACACGTAGTAAAAGCGTATTAACTATGTTTTATGAATATTTTCATACACTAATGTTCAGAAAACATGTTTTATGACATGTGGTCTCCTCCTGTACAGTGAACAGGCTGTAATAATATTGTCTATTAAATTGCAGTTTATATAAATATTTTAGCTTGAAGTCTCTATTATGGCAGTTTTTGTTCCCATTGGCTGGGATCTCGCACCTTATTTAATTGTCATGGAGGTGGTGGATGTCTGATCTGAATACTGTAGCTACACAAACATCCATGTTGGTTTTCCTCACGACCGCGCTGATGTTCAGCTTCTCTCTGCGTCTGCGTAAGCTCTCTGATTAGTAGTATTACTAGTACTATTAGTTAGTACCTTAGTATACTAATGTATGTCATAAAGTTGACTGTTAGCTCTCAGCAGACGTACACCCAGCAATTTTAGATGGTAAGAACATTTCCCTAACATTTCTAATACGTAACCAAAACGTTACAAAATAGTTTTGAACGTCTAGTTTTTTTTAGACATTATTGCTCGGTATAAAAACGTTATTCAAACCTTTTTTAAAATTCTGAAATGCCTGCTAACAACTAAAAAAACAAAAGAGTAACATTTTGGATATATATGACATATCATGTTAAAACGTTCTACTAATGTTACTGCAAGAATGTTTTTTCCACCTTTGGGAGAACTTTCAGAGATATCATTCTGAGAACGTTCCTTGTTAGCCGGGCAGTAGGTTACCTCACCAAGCAGTGTTTACCCTTTGTCATTAGCCAATCACTTTCCGTTCATTACCACCGCACAAGTTTGAACGCACTTAGTCTTTGTGTCTAAGCTCAGCTTCTGACAAACCGTATAAAACTGAAGCTAGTTTTCTGTCGGTGGACATTAAGTTAACTGAGACCCATATGATCCACCAACTAAAAATACACACAGTGACTTCATAGTGCCGTATGTGGAAAACAACAACACCTAGTGTGTAAGCTGTTGCCATCCTGGGCAACGTGCCTCGGAATTATAAAGCAGCTTTGTTTCCTTCGCTCTTTGTATATTCTGTAAACATTTGAATTCGTATCGTTGCTTTGAACTAAATACTAGAACTTAATCTCATATTGAGATGAATCTGTTGTATAACTTCTCTGTTATTGTGTGTCAGTTTCTTTCCCCTGCATGAGCTTTAGTCACACCCTGGAACAAACTGGTTCAAAGTCTTTCTCCCCTCTCATACCTTTAAATTAGATGGTTAAATGGTAAACCAAGACATGACACAGTTTTTCGGAAAAGCTGGCATCCCACACTGAACATGTTATCACATTAAATTGCAAGTTAACGTGAAATAACAATGCAGAATTCTTCATAATATGTAAAATGACACGTTCCTGTCAAGATGTTTATATTTAAAATCAAACGTTGTATTTGTTTGACTGTAGTTCATGCACGACGAACCAACATGAACAACATAATGAACAATTGTATTTATATTACTAACATCAACAAAACTGTGCTGTAAAAAATGTTACTCACTGTTAATTCATGTTAGCAATAAATAATGTCTGAGAATAAGACATTACTGTAAAGTGTTGTGATTATGATTATTATAACATAGTTCAACATTTATTCTGTTGCATTGCTGTGAATGCCAAAAGCTTTGATTTATTAATAAAACGTTTAAACGTCTGACCTAACCAGCTTCAAAACACGTTTTACTCTCAGATACATTGGTATTACTCAGCGCTGGGCAAAAGTTAAGGTTCCTCCAGCGATTATGTAGTTGTTCTGGCTGCGGTTTCATTGACGACAGGGGACAGAGCACTGCCTCCGTCTGCGCGTCCACCAATCCCAGCGTGTGGAGCAGACGAGCCTTCAGCTGCCTTCACCAAATCTACTCTTATAGCCCACAAGACTCCGATCGTGTGACAGCAACGTAATACTACAGAGAGAGCGGAGAGCATGATCTACCGTCAGAGCCGTGCAGTCTCAAGGGCAAATTTAACCACGAATGAGAGATTCTCCAGAAACGGTGGACGGCTCGCGTTAGCGCTTTAAAGATCAAGGATTAATAGGAGTGATTTTTGGAGGGGTAAGTTTGCGTGTCTTTATGCTTTGATCTGAAGTTTGGGTGCAACTATTTGCTTTGAAGCGTGGGACTGTTAAGGCAAAGTATAACGTTTTTTAATGGGTCGGTAGGGCTCTCATAAAGAAATACACATGCATTTTACAATTCGGTTTTCAAACTTTGCAAACTTTTCAAACTTTTTAAACTTTGCAATAATGTGCATAATGCATAATATGCGTATGCATATCACGTAGTTCTGTTAAAAGTTTGTTAAAAGTATCCAAATTTCACGCACCACTTAAAGTTATTTAAATTCATCGCAATAATATTACTAGACATGTTGGTGTTGACACTGCGGTCTGGGTTATTGTCGGTCATTCGGCAGCAGACAGGGGGCGCTAAAATCACCTCCGCGATCAAAGACCAAAAGCCCATCAACACTTTAAGTTCTTATTAATGAACTACTTCACCTGAACGTTCAGACGTCCAATGACAGATTCATACTATAGACTTAGACCTCTACTATCATATTTTAGTATAGTGCAAATATTTAAAGATTCATCGTTTTACTTTTGCATTAACCTAATGCAATTCTCCTATTTCTGTATATTATTGTAGCCTTTGAGTGATTATTGCTGTGCTTGACTGCTTTTATTCTTGTTTTTTATTACAAGGGCCAAAGAATGTTTTAAGAAAACGAATAGCTTCGCTTTTGAAGTTAGCTCGGCGTTAAAATTCTTTGAAATGAACAATATTGTTTTATTAAAAGCTCTCATACAGATGACATAGTAATAGCACCGCAGTTTGGCTTTCCTACCAATAAAAAAACTTCTGACAAATTAATATTTATGTAACAATTACAGCTTGCACCAAAACGGATAAAACACTAAGTAATTGTTCGTAGTTTATTGATCCACACATGAGAGTCATTTTATGAGCGTCTTTGGCCGGAATTTTGGTTTCCAATCATCATCTGTTTCCACTTACACACTGTATTTCAAGACTTGTTTGTGTTCACAATGCTAGCTTGTCTAAATGTGGTTAGCGTTTAGCAACATGCTCACATCTTTAATGTATATTTACCGTATACAGCCATTACAGTAAATTGTTACCAGCGTCTCGCGCATCCACAATGCGGAGTTTGTCGCTAGCCTAATGGTTAGCTGTGCATGGGTGCTTTCTAAAATGTTTACATGTAGTACCAACCTCCTCTGAAGAGAGCCATTGAAAACAGGGCTGTAGTCAGCCTCATTAAAACAGTATTACGATAATGTACATATATATATAAGCATCTGTGAGATTTTGCATTGGTTGCTAATTCCAATTGTGGTACTTCTTCATTTTTCAAAGGCAGATAAAGACCTGAATCATTTGCGGTTTGGACAGGCAGTAGCCAGGAATGGTGGATCACTTGCTACTTGATGAAGAGATTTTTTTTTCTTACTCGTTGCTGCCAACCCACAACGCACTGGATATGGTGACGGACGAGGGCGTGTACCACATGCTTCCGTCTCCATTCTCCGAGGACAACCTGAGTGACTCATCTAGCCCACGTTCCTGCTCCAGCCCCGAGTCTCAGGTCCTCAGCTCCAGCTGTGGAAGCAGCTCAAGTGGGGAAAGTCAAGATGGCCTTCTGGACTTCCTCCACTCTCAGTCTACTTTGAGCCAAAACTCCTCAACCACGATGTCACCCATGGTCCCACCTGTTCTTCCCATGGGCCTGTCCTGGGAGTCACGACGGGACCGTGCCACCAAAGAGGAGTGTCTTGAGTTTCCTGTTTTTCCTGGAGATCTGGAGGACCATGCAGGGCTACTGTTTCAGCCCACCCTGGAGGAGATTGAGGAGTTCTTGGAGGAAAATATGGAAGTGGTGGCCCTAAAGGAGGAAGCTGGTGAGGGTCTGGCGACCAGCGCAAAAAGCCAAGGAGCTACATCAGAACCTTGGGCTCAAAGCTTAGACCAAACAGTGCCTGTCTCAAGTGACATAGTCTCGACCGACCCAGAGCCCAAAAGTGAACAGTCGTCAGGAGGAACCTCCACAAATCTCCAAAGTGCGCTGAAAAAGGAAGATTCATCTGGGAAGGTTGTGGTGATGGAGAGTCCAGGCATGCCTGTGATCCTACAGCTCCAGCCCATTCAGGTTAAGCAGGAACTTAGCCCAAAAACAGCCCCTTCAACACCAACACCAACACCACAACCTGCCTCAGACATCAAAATAACCCAGCTCCTCGTCAACATCCAGGGTCAGACCTTCGCCTTGGTTCCTCAGATGATCCCACAAGCCAGCCTTAATAGTTCTTCGTCGAAGTTTGTCCGCATTGCCCCGGTTCCCATTGCCGCCAAGCCCATGGGCCTCGGTGAGAATGGAATGGGAGACGGCCAGGGCACCGGGCTTGTAGTTGGTGGTCACAAATTCCAGAAGAGCTCAGTAGCCGATCTCATTAAAATGCACAAGTGCAGCTTTCCAGGCTGTGCCAAGATGTACACCAAGAGCAGCCACCTGAAGGCCCACCTGAGGAGACACACGGGCGAGAAACCGTTCGCCTGCACRTGGCCWGGCTGTGGCTGGAGGTGAGTGTTGAGGGTCATGTGTGCATGATGTATAACCAGATCCATGCAGAATCTACATGTGCAAAACTTTCCCAAGAAAGCTGTTTAGAATTGGAACATCAATCATTTCTATTTTACATATTCTACACATGCCTCATACTTTATTTGCATGTTAATTTAGATTAGTGTTCAGAACAGTCTCCTTACCTCTATTCGCAATGGTAAGCTTATAATAATGTTTTGTAATTTGAGCAGTTGGGTCCGATTCCCTGCGAAATGGCTATTTGGCTTTATTTGACATCCACATAATATAATATGTATAAACATATATCTAATATGTGTAACCTGCGGTTTTATATTTCAAACAGAGATGGCGGTAGAGAGGCAAAAGGTACAGATTGCAGCTTAGACATTTTGGCTGAAACAAGAATGAATTTTGGCTTGATCTGCCAATTTTACAGTGTTTAGATCAGTTTAGAAGAAATACACAGATTTTGCTCTAAAATCAGGACAGAAATAGCCCAAAAAACAAAAGCCTGCCAATTCTGAGTGTGCCTGTTGATACTTGTACGTTTTTGGACAGAAAAGACAGACTTCAGACTTTAGAAAAATAGTAGTAGTTTTCAATGTGTGATATTGTTTCTTCCACTGAAGCGCACAAGATAAGCTGTCAAGGTCTCTGTTTGTGTACGAGAAGCTTTCACTCCAATAAGTTGTGAGTGAAATTCACTATCTCTGTTTATCATCCATGACTGAACCTCAAACAGGGTTCTTGTATATGGCAAAATATGAACATATGCCTGTTGCTCATATTGTTAGCTTTTGAGATACTGAATAATCATGTTTATATTATGTCCTGGATTTGTATTAAAAAGGAGTTTGTAGCCCCGAGAAGATACAATGTAAATATACTTTGTAATAGAGCAGTACATTTCATTCACATTTTGACGTGTGCTATCTGCTGTTTGGAGATTAGATAAGGTCTTTGAAAGAGACAGACTTTGGCCTGTTCACTGCTTCATTTGTTTACCTTTTGTCTCTCCGTGCAGGGTCTGAATACAGTGTAAAGTGCACACCAGATCATGTCGTCAGGTCGGGATTTAAAGCAGATAAATTTTGCATCGGCTGCCTGTCAGTAAGATAGCTGTCGTTCATTAAAATGGATTGTTGGATCTGTGACAGAAATAAGGTTGACTTGCCGTTCAGGGCGTTGGTCCTCTGCATAGTGAAATACATGAAAAACAGGATTTGGGTGTGGTTGATATTATGATCTTGTGTTTGGATTGCATGTCAACTTATAAACGTTGAGCAGCTACAGTCTCTGGTCATCTTGGTTTTGTAAGATATTGTCCCAGATTTTGCTATTCCTGAATTCTAAGTGCCTATCTCAGATTGACATTCATCCACTGGTTTGTCTAGTTTCATGCGTGACCCTCCAAGAGGACCAAACTATTGTTAAAAACAATCAAAGACCAAAGTTAGGCAACTAGATGACCTAACTATTGTTAACAACAGAATGTCAGTCAGCACTGTCGTGAAACAGGTCTCTAGTCAAGTATGATAAGACATGAGTGGTTGAGAGTTCTGTGTTATCAGTGACCTTGGTTAGCCCTGCCCGCTAACAGGGAACGTTCTCAGAACGTTGTTTTTAGAGAATGTTTTAAACGTTCTCTCAAAGCTATTAAAAAACAATCTTGCAGTAATGTTAGTAGTTTTCTTCGCATTTTATATCATAGATCAAAAACCTTATTCTTAAGTTGTTAGGGGAACAGTTTAAAAACGTTACAGAATTTAAAAATGTTTCAATAACGTTTTTATAACCATGCAATAATGTTAATACAACATCTGAAAAACCGGATGTTTTGAACGTTCCCAGAACATTCAAAATAACATTTTTGTTACGTACTGGAAGCGTTAGGGTAACATTCTTGCAACCTAAAATAGTCAGCTGGGCTGCTTCTGTATTGCAGTTGTGTCCTCCAGCTATGGCTGGTCTACAGCTGCCTGTAAGTGTAAGCGAGGTCTCCAGGACACTGTTAGGAAATGGATGTTGGAGAGACAGCAGAACAAAAACTCCCCATTGGCCGCCTCAAGTCTGGCTGTGGCGATGCTTCGCCAGCATTTTTAACATTCCTCTGGTGCTCCGCAAATAAAATTGTCCAAGTGACACAAACACACACAGACCCCTTGCTCGCACTCAGCCTGGAAGTTTTCTTAGGCATAAAAACACAGTGGAATGAAAAAACACATCGTAGGCCTGGAGCCGAGATTCCTGGTGAACCTTGAAACGTTTTGCTCTTACATTTTCTCTCCTGACAAGCACAGAAATTCAGGAGGGGCAAACACCTGGAAACACACCAGGACGTTTTAGCAGCTGCCTCGCTAACGGGGAACGTTCTCAGAATGTTGCTTTTCTGTTCTCTGAAAGTTCTCTTCAAGTTAT